>PVIU01002211.1:0-180113 GCA_004026605.1 Ondatra zibethicus | reverse complement strand
ACCAGCAATGCAGAAGTGTTCCCTTTTCTCCACAGCCTCTCCAGCATAAGTTGTCATCGGTGTTTTTGATCTTGGCCATTCTTACAGGTGTAAGATGGAATCTCAGAGTTGTTTTGATTTGCATTTCTCTGATGACTAAGGATGTTGAACATTTCCTTAAGTGTCTTTCAGCCATTTTAGATTCCTCTGTTGAGAGTTCCCTGTTTAGGTCTGTGCTCCATTTTTTTATTGGATTATGTGTTCTTTTGTTGTACAATTTCTTGAGTTCCTTGTATATTTTAGAGATCAGACCTCTGTCTGATGTGGGATTAGTGAAGATCTTTTCCCATTCTGTAGGCTGGCGTTCTATCTTGTTGACCGTGTCCTTTGCTTTACAGAAGCTTTTCAGTTTCAGGAGGTCCCATTTATTAATTGTTTCTCTCAATGTCTGTGCTGCTGGGGTTCTATTTAGGAAGTGGTTCCCTGTGCCAATGCATTCAAGCATACTTCCCACTTTCTCTTCTATAAGGTTCAGTGTGGCTGGCTTTATGTTGAGGTCTTTGATCCATTTGGACTTGAGTTTTGTGCATGGTGATAGATAGGGGTCTACTTTCATTTGTCTATATGTTGATATCCAGTTATGCCAGCACCACTTGTTGAATATGCTTTCTTTTTTCCATTTGATATTTTTTGCTTTTTTATCAAATATCAGGTGTTCGAAGATGTGTGGATTGATATCCGGGTCTTCTATTCGGTTCCACTGGTCCTCCTGTCTGTTCTTATGCCAGTACCAGGCTGTTTTCAGTACTGTAGCTAATACATATGTTTTTAATAAGCAAATAGCTACCTGTAATTCTTATGTACAGCCATAAACACTGCTAATTTTCATTGTTACCTTCCATTTTCCTATTTCCTACTCTTTTTTACCTTTACTTTCCCTCTTTTAGAACCCTCATATCTCTCTCTCTCTCTCTCTCTCTCTCTCTCTCTCTCTCTCTCGTGTGTGTGTGTGTGTGTGTGTGTGTGTGTGTGTGTGTGTGTGTGAAGGTCAAGGGAATATCAGGTCATTAAATCAAGTGGTCAGTTCTGAGCCCTCGGTTTTCACAACCTGCCAGCATCAGCAGTCTCAAGGGTCGCTCCTCCCTGAAATACCTTCTTCCCTTTGATCCTAAAACCATGGCTGTATACTGTCCAGATTTTTCCCTGTTTCATTGATCCTTGCTTTTTATTGTTTGTTTTAAAATGTTTTTGGTTTTGAGACAGATTGATTTTGAACTCAAGACTCTCCTGTCTTGGCCTCTTGGGTGTTGGGATTGTAAACTCTGTCATAAGCTGCAGCATAGTTGGGCTGCATATGTCTGAGGCCACCTTTTGTGGAGGTGACTTTTTCCGTGCCCCTAGCAATGGTGGGTTTGTATGTTCCAGGGTAGGAGTGTGATGATTAGAAAATGTTAAGTAGAAAGAACAGAGATAAGAAAGGATTACAGAGACATAGGATAGTATCAGGAGGGTCACTCAGTCCCCTGCATACTGAGTTCTGAGTCCTGAGTTCGCCTGCCTGTGTTTAATTTTCCCCATACTTTTACACTCCAATACAAAAGTAGGAAGAAGACAAAAAAAAAAGGCTTTCACATCTTACAAAGCACAACCAGAACAGTTACTTGCCCTAATACTAGGGACATCAAGTCATTAATTCTTGAGAAAAGCATTCTGTTGTTTAGGCAGTGAACCCACCCTAGACCAAGTATCCTGAAGGCAGCCACTTCCTAGATCAAACCTCTTAACTCGAAAGAAAGAGTAGAAGTAAGCTTGAATTCTCTGACTTTTGGTCGGGGGAGAGAGAATACACATCTACTGACCATCTTAATGTCCAAAACAGCAAGTAACCATACCCTATGCCAGGATGTGTAGCTACAGCTATTGTCAACAACCTGAGAGAGCTCAAACTCTTTGATTTTCAGAGAAGATGAAATGGAATAGGCTCACATTTTTGGTCCTCCATAAAGTGAGTCCACCCTACATGGCTGTTTTTTCTATCCCAAGGCTGTCTTTGAACTTTTTAGACCACTTTCTTTGGACTCCCTTGTGTTGGGGGAGGCTTCTGTCCCACCCTGTCCTGCAATAAATGCACAGAAACTATATTGTTTGCAATACTGTTTGGCCAATAGCTTAAACATATTGTTAGCTAGCTCTTATACCCTAAACTAACCCATCCCCATTAGCCTGTGCATCACCATGAGGTCGTGGCCTATTGGCAAAGTTTCAGTGGGCTCGAGGGGAGGCGTCTGTCCCTGGTGGTGGCTACATGGCTTCTCATTGACTCCACCTTCTTTCTCCCAGCATTCAGTTTAGTTTTTCCACCTAGCTCTATTCTGCTAAGCCACTGGACAAAACAGCTTTATTTATTAACCAATAAAAGCAACACATATACAGAAGGACTTCCCAAACCATTTCCCCTTTTCTGTCTAAATGAAAAGGAAGGTTTTAACTTTAACATAGTAAAATTACATGTAACAAAACAGTTGTCAACCAAGAATTACAGTTAAAATATTTATATCTACTTTATATTTTATCATAACTAAGGAAAACTATAACTATCTATTCTTCAACTCCATCAAAGATTTCAGAAGGATATAATATTACCTAAGTAAACAGGAAGTGCATTGTAAGCAACTTCCAAAACTCTAGAATTGACAGAGACATCTCGCTGTCTGGAGAGTCACCTACAATTCTTCTGTACTATTGGGGCACCCATCTTCAGCCTACAGGCCCATAGTATCCAGCACACTTTTTCATGAAGCAGGGAATTTGAAGATTTCTTATGCCTTGTACTGGCAAAGTTCATCAGTTGCTTTCTTCTGTGTCCTGAAAAATGTCTGGCAGACTCTTTCATGAAGCAGGAACCCCAAAGGGCTGTCTCACCTTCTTTAGGCAACTTCAGCAGTCATTTTTCTGTGGGTTCTGCAAGTCCAGTCAGACAGTTCAGGCAAGAGCACTTTCTTGCCCAAATGGCTAACAAAGTTCATAAGGAGCTTCTTCAATGCCCATCTTCCTTTGAAGTAATTGGTGCTACCAGGAGCAGATATGTCTCATTGTCATGAAAAGTCTTAAGTTATTAAAACATTTTAAATTCCATAGTCTGAATGTCTCTGAAAGATCTGAATAAGACCTATGTAACTAAAATATATCTCTATATATCTAGTAAACCTAGCTAACATGACTAGAAGCTTGACTATTATAGATGATTATCTATTAACCTATATTTCTTAATTATACATTGTATTATAAGTGAGCTGCACAAATACAATATCTTAATCAAGAGCAGAAATATACATATAACAAAACTGACCTTAAATTTGTATCAATAGAACAAGATCCATACCAAAGCCAAGTATTCATATCTATAGCATATTCCCCTTTAAATGTAAAAAAAATTATAAACAAACATTTAGGGAATTTGGGTATAATTCTCTACAAACTGCTTCCTGCTTTTTGTTGGGAAAATTAATTTTGGGGGGATTTTGGTCCATCAAAAATTTTGGCAACCTTTGGGGGGAGGTCTTGGTCCATCAAACCACATTATTCTAGAAGAAATCCACAGATTCTCATCCTCTGTGGAAACAAAAGCAGAACCTCTTTTCCAAAGCAGCATATCCTTAGACCCAAATTTTGAAGTCAAGACATCTTTAAAGTATATATGTTGGTTTAGCTTAGCAGCCTGTCACAATGTCTTGTACAGAAATGTCTCTCTGTACTTAGCTCCTTCACAGTCAAACAATTCAAGGAAAACATAATAATATACATAATCCAGACTCTCTGTGTATTTTCCATCTTTATGTGGCTTGGTTTTCTTTACCCCTTTAATCTATGACTGTACTGCATCTCTTTAAAAACTTCGTTTTACTTTTATAATCATTTACTTTCTTTTATAACTGTCTATTATTTTTCTTCTCTCTCCCAAGCATATATATATTTATCCAACACTGTGACCCATTTAGAGATTTTTTTTAATCTGAATCTGTCTTTATTGTGTATCTGTAATCCTTTTCTGATGAGGATGGCTTTATAAAATACAATGCAGTGTGGTTAGGACTAAGGCTGCTTTGCCTTTTGGCTCTTCCCAGTCCAATATGGTGGAGGTCCATTCACTGCCTCTGAGACTGCCAGGTGGGATCCATGCTCACCACCTCAACTCTGGTAACCAGTTGGCCCAGGCTGCCAGAGTAACTTGCAGCACACTGCCCACAAACCCCATTCAAGTGCTCAGCCTCCTGAAAGAGCCAGAGTTCATGCTGGCAGCATGGACCAGGAAGCCACTGTTTCAAAACCGCACAGGTTTGATACTGCTAAGTCAGAAAGACCTCTCGTAAAGGAATCACGCCTCTTCTTGCTTCTAGAGCCCACTAGAGAAAATGCTGCTACCAAAAAGTCAAGCGTAACTGTGTTCTTTTGTGTCTTGGATTCCTTTCCAAGCTTTCTCAAGTTTTACGTGATTTAGTCAGCCCCATTTTTGTGCACCAATTGTTCAGGGAGGCTTCTGTCCTGCCTCGTCTCACAATAAACACACAGAAACTATATTATTTGCAATACTGTTTGACCAATAGCTTAAGCGTATTGCTAGCTAGCTCTTATATCTTAAACTAGCCCATCTCCATTAGTCTGTGCATCACCATGAGGTAATGGCCTACCAGCAAATTATCAATAATCTCTAGTGGCAGCATCTGTCCCCAGCTGTGGCTACATGGCTTCTCATTGACTCCACCTTCTTTCTCCCAGCATTCAGTTTAGTTTTCCCACCTAGCTCTTTTCTGCTAAGCTACTGGCCAAAACAGCTTTATTCATTAACCAGTAAAAGCAACACATATACAGAAGGACTTCCCATGCCACCCTTGCAGTTTCATGAACATAAATATCAGCTGCCTACTAAGAACTTCCCAATATGTGTCTCTTACAGTATTTTCCTCTTGAACTCTGGATTCACAACTCTCTAGATCCCCTTAGAATTTTAACAGGTATCTCAAGTATCCAAAATAGAACTTTTAGACCCCATCAAAACTTTCTCCCTACAAAAAAGTCCCTTGCTAGCTCATTAAACAGCTCTGTCTGCTCAGGCTGAATTTGCTATTATCGTCATGTCTCTTTCATCCTCACATCCAAATCATCACCCACTACCAGGGAACAACTGCCTGGACCACCACAAAGGCCCTAGAAGCAATTGCCCACTTTTTCTTTATCCATCTTTCAGACTATATAAGCCTCCTTGAGATAAAGTTGGTTATACAGATGATCTCATAATATTCTGGTAGTCTCGCATGTCACACAGACTAAAGCCAAAAAATTTTAAATTTTAATTTTAAGATCCCAATACATCAGAATGCAAGTAAGAGTGCATAGACTAAGAATCAAATTGCCCATGTTTCAAGCCTAGATATGACTTTTAGCTGTGTGATGCTGGGCAAGATACTTAACTTTTCAGCATCTGTGTATCCTCATGTGAAATGGGATAATTGTAATTCCTTTCTCATGCTTGTTGTGAGAATATTTATACCAAGCTCACAAGTTGTGGCCTACAGTAAACACTGAAAAAGTTCAAAAATGACAAGGTAAGCATGTTGTGCTAGAGTAAAGACTTTCTTATCAATTCTGCATTTAAAAACCACGACACCAGTAGTTGCAGCTGTAAGAACTTAATGGTACTCCAAACATCTCTGAAAGCAAAAAAACTAAACAAAACAAACAAGACAAACACCATTTTGATCAACCAAACTTAAACTAATAAACTCTGATTATTCTATTCTCTTTATTTATTCTGAGTTGAGGGTTAGAATGGATTATATACCTTGACTTACATTTTCAAGTGTTTTGGTGCTTCTTAAACATCCTTGATCCTGCCAGGTAGTGGTGGTGCACGCTTTTAGTCCCAGCACTTGGGAGGCAGAGACAGGCAAATCTCTGTGAGTTCGAGGCCAGCCTGGTCTACAAGAGCTAGTTCCAGAACAGGTTCCAAAGCTACAGAGAAACCCTGTCCTGAAAACAAAACAAAACAAACAAACAAAAGCATCCTTGATCCTTAGTCTGTGTGAATATCCATCCACTTCTAAATCAGCAAATTTTAATGCCTAAAATAGGTGTGGTTTTTCAGTTCACAGGTTGGTTTTAATATGTGACTCTTTTGTTCTACATTTGGACTTTATTATAGCATTAAAATGGACCATTGTGTCTGAATCAATATAGTAGACTGCAGTGCTTGGCACTTGTGCACACCCAGAGTGGGCAGAGGAGGGAGAAGAGACATGGTATTTTAACTGATAGTCATATGATTGACTTTTTAGTGGAGAAAAGAAGTGAAGACTCGATTTTGAACATGGCTTTGATCATCTGAATCATGTGAATTGGTTTTTGAGGGACGTGAGAGAAATGGCTATAGGATAGGAGGCCACAAGGCTGGCTTGTTAGACCCATTGTACAAGTTGCTTTTGATAGCTGAGTATACTTAAGAACAACCCAAGACATCTCCCAACATAGAACACAGGTCATACCCTCAGCATCATCTTTACAATCACCATGGGAGGGTGTAAGAGTCTTATACTCACAATTATATATGCTCAAACTGTTGGAAGTGGGAAGAACTCAGTGGAAAGAAGTCAGTTGTTTTCTTGGAAGCAAGAGAAATCATGAGTTTGTTTAGAAAGATAAAAGGTGATAAAGACACATAGGGGACTTATGAAGGGACTCTAATATTTGTTCATGGTAATATGATTTAAGAGACCTCCATGTGTTGTGACAGGCTACAATCACCTTCTTTTGCAAGTAGTAAATTGTTTAAGGCACAGCCTTTATTCCCCTAGTGACAATTCCTTTGATGATGTGGAGGGAGAAACAGTCTGATTGTTTCTGCACACTGGGAACAAATGACATCCTTTAATAAGAACTTATATTTTAGGCAATTTGCCAAGAGTGTGAAACTTAGCACCCCACAATATGTGTATGAATAAAAGATGAACAAATGAACCCTGGCTTTTATAAAATGATACTGTAATTTTTTGATAAGCAGCTAATGCTTTCCCTCCTTACTTTTAATTTTGAAAGAAAATTAGCCCTGAGATACCATCCAGACAAGAATCCAGATGACCTGTCTGCTGCTGAGAAGTTTAAAGAAATCAACAACGCCCATGCAGTCCTCACTGACCCATCCAAAAGAAACATATATGACAAGTACGGATCGCTGGGGCTCTATGTGGCTGAGCAATTTGGAGACGAAAACGTTAACACATACTTCATGCTGTCAAGTTGGTGGGCAAAGGTAAATCACTTTTCTTTTCTTCAAAAACAATTAGCTGGAAGATCACAGTATTCTTCATCCTTTTAGACCCTATCTCAAAGAAAGATCATCCTTTCTTCTATTAAACTCTTGTAAATAAAATGAGACATCACTTCCACTGAAAGCTGTTATTTGGGGACCATTTTTCTTCAGCCCATCAATTAATTATGAAATCCAACATGACTTAACAGACTTCTAGACATTAACTCTATTTGAGTTTGGAGCTCCAGGTTAATTCTGACTGCTCCCCTCATCTCCTGGGTGACTAATTAAGAACTGACTTCATTGCTCAAAACCCAAAATAACTTATTAGTGTGACAACTATTTAATAAATTATTATAAGACAAATTTAGCCATGTACTTTACTATCTATAGCTTAGGCTACATCAGCAAAGACAATACCTAGGAGAATGAGTGGTAATTATCTCACAGGCTCAGCTGGAGTCGCCTTGAGGTAGCAGAGAAGACAATGTGGGGAAAGGTGAGAATTAAGTAGTAGAGGACTAGAAATTGATGAGGGAGAGAGAAATTGATAGCTACCTGGTTAAGAAAGAAAAGAATATAAAAACTTAACAAATCAGAATTGTAGTGGTAATCTTCTTTTCCCAGGAACTCCAATGTATGTATATTTGGTGGTGATATATTTATAAATTTTAATATTTCTGATAAGAATACTATTTTATATATAGAACATACATATGGTCTATTAATGTATTTTGTGGGCAGTTGACATTCATGCAAGTTATGGTAAATAATAATTTTTTTAAAACCCTCATCTCAAGAAAAGGCAGGATTCATGTTGAGTAGATTTTGATTGCCATTTTCTCTTACTCACCTTCCTATATTGAAGAATTTTGTAATGGAGAGAGTATGTTTTTGTAGGTAAGCATGAAGAGACAGTCTTAGCCACAAAGCTCCACTTGCCTTCTAACTTTCCTAGATCCCAACTGATCTTTCTCTGTGGGGGTCCTGGGATAAAGAGACGGTGCTGAGTGGATTTGGAGCATGGAATAAGAAGGGGCATTCTGACCAAGTCATAGGTGAGGGCAGACTAGCATACATATAACAAAACAGGCTTTTGTGGGGTTGCCTGGGACCCTTTCTTCCAGGCATGACACTGTTCCCATGGGAAGGAGAATCTGCAGGCCCACTAACCACATGCATTTACTGACTGAATATTATACCTTGTCTTCCTAAAGAGGAGAATGGATTGCCATGTCCAGGAAGTTGAAGAAACTGATTAAAATCCCTATAGACAAGCCTCATCCACTCTGTAGCAAAGACATGTGACACAAAGCAACTACAGGCATGACTCTCTGAAAAAGAAGGATACTTTCCTTTTCTGTTGCACCAAAGCTCAACTGCACCATGCTCATCAAAGTGGCGTTAAATATGCTCCATACGAATGAGTCAATGTACCATCAAGACGTGCATTTTTAAAAAATGCCAGATACCTGCTAGTATCTAATAGTGTAGTAAATTTGGTAAGGGATGAAGGAAGGCTGTTTCCCACACAAGGCAATTTCCCTGGAGAAAGAAGCAGAGTTGGGATGAAAAGGAGATTTTCAGAAAACAGTATGGAAGTAGCAGAGCACAAAGAAAGCGGTCAAGTGTAGGTGAAGAAGAGCTGAGGTCCCTGAGGGCCATGGTTGGGGAATGCTCACTGGGGCGGGGGATCTTGGCGGCAAGTGGGAGTAGTAGGGAGACTGCATGTTTGTTTCCCAGCCGCCCAGACTCCTGAAATAAGCACACAGAATCCATATTATTTAAATCACTGCTTGGCCTATTAGCTCTAACTTCTTATTGGCTAACTCTTACATCTTAATTTAACCCATTTCTAGTAATCTGTGTATCGCCACGTGGCTGTGGCTTACGGGGTAAAGTCCAGGCATCTGTCTCCTAGGGGCTACATGGCTTCTCACTGACTCTGCCTTCTTTCTCCCAGAATTCAGTTTAGTTTGCTGCACCTAGCTAAGTTCTACCTTGCTATAGGCCAAGGCCAGTTTCTTTATTCATTAACCAATAAAAGCAACACATAGACAGAAAGACCTCACACACCAAGTGGGGGTTTTAAATTTTCTTAAAATGGTGAAATCATACAGCATACATAGCAAAGAGACTGCCAGTGTGTGTGACTAAGCTCCCCCTCTGTAAGCCATCCTCAGACTCCAACCCATTTCTGGAGCCATGATGAGAAGATGGGGAAGTGAGGGAGGGGAAGAAAGGTGGGGGTGTTAGCACTGCATTCTTCTTAGGTATCTGAAGAAGTGTGTATGTACACATGTCATCTTTATCCATGCCCACCCCCACTCATTGATTATATAAAATCCACATTAAGATGTAAGATGTATTACAAGCTTCTTTATGTATTACAGCAAATTTGATTTTTCTCAGTTGACAAAAAAAAAAACCAAAAAAACAGTTTTCTTGGAATTTCAGACTGGGGAAGTCAAGAGTGTGTATCCTGTTTAATGAGCAAGGCATTTGAGTTTGTAGGGAAATCTTGGTGCTGTTCCCTGGGAGGCACCAATATCTGTTTGCCTATTGTTTCATATATTCGTTAATTAGGGAGGAACTGGGTGTCTGCAACATGTCAGGTACTAATCCACCAGACACATGGGGTTGAAGGATGACTATTGGTGGGAGCCTGTAAGACACACAGCCTGATATAATGAGACAGGCCTGTCAGCCAGTCTGTCCAACTGTCAGCAAGAAGGGAGTAGCAGTCTAAGTTGGTATGGCACACAGCTGGGCTGCGATGGATAGGTGGTCACTGTTTTGGAGTGGAATCAGGGAAGACACAATAAAGGTGGATTTTGAGGTGCTCCTAGACAACAGGTTGGTGTTAACTGAAGAAAGGGCAGGGATGTCTAAGCAAGCGAATCCACGTGCAGAGTCGAGCTGTAAGGCGGGGACGGGGTTGTGCTAGTACTGGGAGAGTTGGCAGGAACCCGTGGCAGGAGTTCCAGAGAGCAAGGGCTTCTTATAGCTCGCTCCAGCAAGCCCCCCCCCGAAGCCCCGCAATGGATGGAGTGAAAGGAAGCAAGGGTGGGGGTGAGGCTGCCAATAGGAGATTCTTGAAGTGACACCAGAGACAAAGTCCTCTGACCCAAACAGGGAAGGGAGTGAGGAGGGAGGGGTCTTCTGGAGAGGCTATGCAGGACCAGGTTATTCAGGGGTGCGGGGCAGCAGGGGAGGCAGTGCAGGGAGCACCACCCTGCAGCACTTCCATGGTGATAACTGACTTCCGTTGAATAAGTCAGCAGGACTAGTTCACTTGGCCAGTGGGTATTCTGTCCAGTGGCTGGTTTGGGTTCTGTTTTCCTTTCCTCACTCTTAGTACCCACAATAGCCTAAGAAAAAGGAAGAAAGTGCTGAACTTCATGACTCTGACTGAAAGTAATTTTCTCAGGTCTCATTTGTATAAACGTTTGTGATTTAAAAAAAAAAAAAAAGGTTGTTTCAATGGAACTTAAAAGATGGTTCCCACAGGGATGAGGATAAGGGCAAGTGTGTGGCATGCACAGTATGCTGAGATGTCTTTAATTCTCTCACTCAGAATTTGGCCTGTCTCTGTTTACCCTAGACCCTGTTCATCATCATTGGCCTCTTGACAGGCTGCTATTTTTGCTGCTGCCTTTGCTGTTGCTGCAACTGTTGTTGTGGACATTGTCGGCCCAAGTCATCGACACCAGAAGAGGACTTCTACGTGTCACCAGAGGACCTTGAGGAACAAATCAAGACTGACATGGAAAGAGGTAGTTGAGAGTAGAGGGCGTGGTCACCATGGTCCATATCCGAGTGGGCGCTAGGTCTTACTAAAGTAACAGGCGCAATGACCATACAGGGTCACTCATCCACGACTATCAGCTTGGTGGACATCTGGGAGAAGATGAGGGGCATTGACTGAGCATAGACAAAGGTTAAACTTAACATCATTAGAGAGAAATTATTAAACGCCCATGATGTTGTAAAACAAGTATAGTTCCCCACCACCCAGTCCCAAATAAATACATGGAGAGTTATTCTTACTTATGAATGCTGGAATGTAGCTTGGCTTGTTTCTAGCCAGCTTTTCTTAACTTAAATTGTCCAGTCTACCTTTTGCCTCTGGACTTTTACCTTTCTCTATTCTATATGTCTTTCTTTACTTCTTACTCTGTGGCTGACTGTGTGGCTAGGTAGCTGGCTCCTGGCACCTCCTCTCCTTCTCCTTTTCTCTCTCCTCCCTCTTCTCTTTATTCTCTCTGCCTGGCAGCCCCGACTCTTTCTCTCTCCTGCCTAGCTATTGACAGCTCTTTATTAGACCAATCAGGTGTTTTTGATAGGAAAAGTAACACAGCTTCACAGAGTTAAACAAATGCAACATAAAAGAATGTAACACATCTTTGTATCATTAAACAAATGTTCCATAACAAATGTAGCACATCTTCAATTAATATTCCGCAACAAGCTAAGGTAGAAATTGCTCCCCAGAGATACACTTCAGTCTTTAGAATACCCATTGAAATACATGGGACTGAGAAGCTACAACCTTGGCTTTTCTTCTTTTGTATTGTTGTGTGATGATTTGGGAGTAGAACAGGAGTTAAACTCCTCCTCTTCTTTGCTCACATGCACACTCAAAGATAGCCTCAAAGCAGTGTGAAGAATGAACTCAGCTTGCTCAGCCACCTCTGTCTATCCATCTGTGTGCACACATCTCCTCTCTGCCCAGCCACCTCTGTCTGTCTATCTGTGTGCACACATCTCTGGGCTGCATTACTTCATTCTTCAAGTTCATACTACCCAGAGAGAAAAAAAGAAAAAAAAACTGTAAAGAAAGATCTCACAGAATTCAAAACACCAGAGATGTTTTGTAATCTTTGGACAATGTCTTTGTTTAAGCCATCTAGGATCAAGCCAGTCATTGCGTTATCTTGAAGCTATTCTAGCTCTCGTTTGTTCCTGTGGAATATGTTATCATCTTGGGGTGCAGACTTTATCACTAAATCCTACTCCCACGTCCCCCAAACAAGGGAAGGGATTACTTGATAATTGAAAGAAGCCACTGTTTTCAGGAATGCTGGGAACCAGGATGGTGCTCTCCTGTGGTTCTCTGGTCACACTGAAACGGCACCAGAGACTATTTAAAGACATATTTCCATATGCCTGTGCGTCCCGTCAGATGTGATGCTAATTAACATCTGGTGTGAGTGAACCATCCAGACTCCAGCGAAAGGCGTCTTCAATCATGTGACTAGTATTGAATCCCAGACTCAGAATTGGGAGCTCAGAGAGGGCAGAAAGCTTTTTGTTCGTTTGTTTAGGTTTGGTTTTTGTTGTAATTTTTGTTTTGTTTTCCTGCTAACTGTAACTATGGGCACAGTCATCCAGTAACTAGAAGTAGTCTGGTCATTTCATGTTACTGATATTGGAACCAAACTGTGGCCTGATGGTGAAATACAATGATTGTAGTTTTCCTGTGTTATTGGTATAGACAGTGACAAATGTTCAACCTTTTAATGAGCGTGTACAGAAGGGACAGGCATGCAGGATGCTAACAAATGAATTAAGCAGTGCTAATTGCATGGAAAGGCCTTCTCATTGGGGAAAGGTGGGGTCTGCGTCACAACTTGCTCACAAGTGACGGTTACAGGGCACGGGTCACATAGGCTCTTGTGAAGGAGGTGCTTGAGGATTAAGAAGAAAATGCCACACATCATTTCTGTAGCTACCACTCCTTTTCTCTGGGTGTAACTTCCCAGGAAAACCAGTAAACTGACTTTTAATAAAACTGAAATGACAGTTCCTACAAGGGAAGAGATGTGGTGCATGGGTGGTCCTGGGGTACGGTGTGATATCTCTGTGGGCACGGCATTACAATACTATGTCAGGGAATACTGGCTGTATTGACCTATGATCTATCTCCCCATTACCCCAATCCGTCAGCCCAATACTCGGCCACTGACAGTGCAGGGAGAGACAGGGAGAAGAGAAAGTCAGCTCCTGCACTGACGTCTGAACGTTTTCATCTTCCTTCTTTTTATTCTAGGCTGAATTGATTTTTACAGTGTTTTTAGCCAGAATGCAAAGAGTTTCACTGTGGCGTCTTCAGACACGCCACTGCACTTGTAATTCCTAGCTTTTCATTTGTAGTAGGAAAGCCCTAACGCAGGTGAATTGAACCCAGATCTGCTGAGTCCAGCGTCCACACGTACCCGAAAAGCCTCGCTGCCCTTCCTCTGCTGGAGAAGAGCTCCAGCAGGTCATTGCAGTAGACCTTGGTAGAAAATCTCTTTTCTGGAATGAAAACTTAGACGAGGTGCCAGGTCCTCCCCAGGGTTCCTCCCTGCTGGGTGATTGGTGACGGGTCTGTGCTTCTCTTGCTGTTCTGATGCTCTAGAGCTGCAGACTCTATCACCGAGGTCAGATCTGTCATCCTATACCACAGTGTTAAAGGATCCTTAACACAAAGGAACAGCTTGCTCTTATTTATAAGTATTTGAAAGATCTTACGTGACCCAGGTTTTATGGTTCTGGAATCCAGAGAATTTAGACAACAATACGGACACTAAGAGAGACTTACATAGATCTAATCTATGTGGGAAGTAGAAAGTATAAAAAGACAAGATCTCCTGAGTAAATTGGGAGCATAGGGACCTTGGGAGAGGGTTGAAGGAGGGAGGGGAGTGGCAGGGAGGAGAGCAGAGAAAAATGTAGAGCTCAATAAATATCATGGGGGGGGGAAGAAACCAACTGACCCACCCCAGAAAAAAAAAAGAATGGTAAGGTAGAAACCCAGACCCTATCTGAGATAAGTGGTGATACTGAATGCATTTCCCTGGGAAGGGGGCAGGAAGCAGAAGCTAATTGAGATGAGATAGACTAGTGTGTGGATTGATAGGGTAACAGGGGCTTTATATTAGCTTTCCATCTAAGTGCTGTACATCTGGTTATCCTGTGCTTAGAGGTTTGACCCATAAATGAACGATAAAGCTGGAAATTTACTTTTTTGTGTGCATGAATACTGATTTTTAAAAAAGGCAGCATTTCTTGCTCCTGTTATTTCTTCATCCAGAAATGCTGAGGTATGAAATATAATAAAACTTATATGAGGCTATACTCCTTCCAGAATAAAAGTTAACAACTGCTGGACTTTTCTCTTACACTTTACTATACCAACCAAAAAGAGACCAGTAGTTAGCAAGAGTTGGGACTTCATGATACTCCCCATCCTCCGCGAATGGTTTAATCTTGTGCAAGTTCTGTAAACTTGCCTCTATGAGTTCATATAAGCAACGGTCCTGTCAAGTCCAGAAAATATTGTTTTCTTGCAAAAAGTCCACACTTCTGGCTCTTAGAATCTTTCCAACCACTGGGCAGTGGTGGCGCAGGCCTTTAATCCCAGCACTCGGGAGCCAGAGGCAGGCGGATCTCTGTGAGTTTGAGACCAGCCTGGTCTACAAGAGCTAGTTCCAGGACAGCCTCCAAAGCTATAGACTTTTACAGTTCCTCGTGTTGCGGTAACCCCAACCATAAAATTATTTTTTGCTGATATTTCATAATTGTAATTTTACTACTGTTAAGAATTAAACATCTGTGTTTTTTGATGGTCTTAGGCAACTGCTGTAAAAGGGTCATTTGACCCCCAAAGGGGTGGCGACATGATGGACCTGCATCCATGTACATGTATGGGATCACACATGATGGACCTGCATCCATGTATATGTATGGGATCACTAAGTGTGATCCATCGGTAGACAGAGAGAAGAGCACACATGAAGTTGGGAGGGAAAAGCAGGCAGGGGAGGGATTGGAGGGGAGTGGGGATTTGATCAAAACATTCTATATGCATGTATGAAATCTCAAATAGAAGAAAGAAAGAAAGAAAGAAAGAAAGAAAGAAAGAAAGAAAGAAAGAAAGAAAGAAAGAAAGAAAGGAAAGAAAGAGAGAGAAAGTAAAGAAAGAGAAAGAAAATACCACCAAAAATGGGGGGAAGATTAGGAATTAACTAGAAAAGTACATTTCTGGTTGAATTAAGTGATTAACCCCTTCAAATTTCACTTTTAAAATGTATTATAAAATGTTATATTTCTTAATTTGTAAAAAATCTAAACTTGAAATATCAAATCCTTTCTATTCATTGACTCATCTTTAAAAAGCGTTAGAAATGTTGACTGGCTTTGAGATGGTGTAACAAGTCTGATTCTCCACACACAGCTTTGGCTTTGCACACTTGTCACGTGTTTGCTGCCTCTGCTGAACTGTTAGGGTCTTCTCAATTGTAAACATGGTTCAAGTCTCTACTAAGGTGTGGCTGGGTGGGATTTGCTGGCAGATAGGAGAGAGTTGTTTGGGTTGTTCTAGTTTCTTTAGATGATATTGAAGAATATTACCCAGTCATTATGGTTAAATAATGAAGGGTAGACAGTTCAAACAGCTCCGCCCTTCAGTATTTGCAGCCAACTGCAGAGTTCACAAATTGGTTCTCCTGTTTTCCTCAAAATACCCTTCCAGTTCGAACCTAGGAGGACTGTACGGCTCTCGGAAGTCAGTCAATATCAAAAGAGCTTGTCTTGGGTGATTTTTAGTCTCTGAAGAATTAAGACAGTGAAGCGTTATTTATGCCCCTTACTCTCACATGCTCATGTCTAGACGCTCCACTGTGTAGACTTTTGAGAGGCACGGTTAAAACAGGACTTTCAGATCCTGCCCTGCTTTGATATCTGAAGGCCACAGAGAAATCTGAATTCCATCAGCTGTGGTAGAATCGTATTCTGTGATGTTATTTCTTCCCTCTCTGTGTATGTTTAATAAGGAATCAAAGAAACAAAAACCTAAATTGCAGACAGTCATCAAAAAATATAAGGACTAAATTCAGTTGTTTTTTGTTTTTTCTCTCTTCTATGTTGAAGTCAATAGAACTAAATCAAACCAAAAGTGTTCAGGTAAACACTAACAGTTTCTTGTGGATTGATGACTTCTTATCTATGAAAAGAGGTGGAGTCGAGTATGTAAAGGAGAGGAGAATTTATAGTAGTGACCTTGGATCTAAAAAAGTATGATTCAGAGCACAGAAAAATGTTGATTGCTTAGTTGTTATTGACATTCACGTGCATAGAACTCAAATAAATCCACAACCACCGAGTCGAAGAAGCCATATGGCTCTTGCTCTCCGCCAAGACATAGAGACACGCATCACACACCGAAGGCTGATGGCTTCATCTCATCTGCCTGTCCAGGGAAAGGGCATTGAGGGACATGGAAATTCATCCTCCCTCTTTCTGTGCCCCTTACTTAGTCTCCTTTTCCCTGCAATGAGGCACCAGTGTCTAAGCACAGTGCAAGGAAAATAACATCAGAAATCTGTGATTCTTCATACAAAGACATCATCGAGCATTGAGGCACCAGGCCAGGACAGCAGGATGGGTGAGCCAGCCCAGAACTGTCTTCAACAAGGCAGCTTAAAGTTCACCTTCGTTGTTTGGTGCCAAGATCCAGTAAGAAGTGTGTGTGTGTGTGTGTGTGTGTGTGTGTGTGTGTGTGTGTGTGTGTGTGTGTGTGTTGATTGAGATCATCTTTCCGTATCAAATATTTATTGAGTACTTCATATCTTTCTGAAAGTATGTTAGCAGGCCTGGTTCCTGGAGTCTTAAGGGTTATAATCTAACAAATAAGATTAGAGGCAAATATTAAACATAGAAACAGAGAGAGATAGCCAATTTGCAGGCACAATAAATCTACCAGATGAGAAACATGGGGCATGTCAAAGTGTTTGACAGTAAAGGGCTTGACCTGGATTCAGACTCACACAGCTTCCCCAGCAAAGTGAAATTCAAGGCACAAAAATAGAAGAGCAAGATGTGGGGGATTGCGAAAATGGCAAGCCTTTGATATATTTCTTGATATAAGAAATATTTGGTACAGTCCCTCCCTAAGTCCAGAGGATAAGACAGTGAATAGTGTTATTATATATGCCAGGCAAGGCAGATGGAGTCATATTAGGAAGCTCCACCAAATGGTTTTATCATTGAATTGGTGTAACGGTTCAGTGAAGACAGTGTTTGCAAAGAGCTTGGAACTAAGATTTGTTTATACAAGGAAAGGCTCACCCCATCAAAATCAGCAGGGGTGGTTGGATGCTCGAACAGTCTGCCTGAGAAGAGCAAAAGTGCTGGGAACAGCTAGAAGAGAGGAAAAAGGGTCAAGAGAGAAGCGTGGAGACTCAGAGGGAAGCACCAGTATGCTCTTTAAAGAGCCAGACTTAGGGATGTGACGCAAAGTGAAAGAAGCTAGGCACAAAACACAAGTATGCTGGGATTCCAGTCTGGTGAAAATGTTCAGGACTGTTGAATTCGTGGAGGAGAAAATAGATTGGTGGTCACCAGGACCTCGGGGAACGGGAGAGCAAAAAGCAGCTCCACTGGCATCCATTTGGTCCAGGGAGACATTTGACAACCACACAGAGGTGGTGAATTGTGCATCTGTCATCTGAAACACTCCCCAGGGACAAGAAGCAAGGAGTGGGGGCGGGGGGGATAGGTCTAAGCAAAGCAAAATATTCATTAAGTGTGGGACGTGGGAAAGTTATTCCAGCCTTTTGTTGGCTAATTGAAAGCTGCACACTGCTAGCAGATGAGGCGGGGGGCATGCCAGCCCCAATTCTGTGAAATGTGGTTGAGGGTTTTTAATTTGATTCACTTCTTAGATCTTTTCATTGTCATTGCTTTTATTAAACAGCTACAAGCAAATATTGTGACCTAACTTTTCCTACCAAAGAAAATAAAGTCGCCCTCATCTGTGGCGTTCATTCCCCGTTCACGTTTCTCTCCTTAGAAGGAGCTGCCTTGAACTGTTGGTCATTATTTCCTACTATTAATTTTGGTATCACAATCATATTAATATTCCTAACCAGCATAGTGCTTTGTTTTGCATGTCTTTCAATTTTAAATGAATGGCCTCTTTGTATAGTAACATTTTTCTGTAGCTTTCTATACTCAACATTATACTGCTGAGATTCACTTTGCTGGTGTGCTTGACTCTCTCCCGGAACACCTTTCTATTTTCAATCAGTCTGACTTTGCCTCACATTTGGCTCACCCTAAAACTCACAGTCGAAATCACAGGTCCTCTTTGTCTGGATTTCATTGATTTATTCTCACTGTTCAAATGTTCTGAGAAAGCATCCCTAATTTAGTGTTCATCCTACTGGTGATGAACATTGAGTAGACTCCACTTTATTTGCCATTACAAACAGCTGATAGGAATGTTCTTGTTCTTATGTCTTGTTGTATGAGGGCTAAGGGGTGTTTGTATTTACATGCAGGACTGGAATTCCGTAGGCACAGAGTGTGCACAGCAACAGTGTATTAGATAGCACCAAGGAGTTCTGCAAACTGAGAGGTTGATTTACATCCCCACTAAGAGCTAACGTGAGCTTCTGTTACTTCCCATTCTTGCCAACACTTGACAATGCAGCCTGGAAATACATGTCAATCTAGTGTGTGCGGTTGGCACAGTGCCGAGGATATGGCATAGTGCAGTGGTTCCAATTTTTATCTCTTCATTTACCAAATAGGTTGGACAAATAGGTGCATGTGTGGTATGTGTATGCGTGGTGTAGGTTCAGTACATGTGTGTGTGCACGTGTATGGAGGCCAAAGGCTGACCTTGGTGAATGGCTCCTGAGGAATAATACCTATGGTTGTCTTCTGGCCTCCACATACACTTGTCCACACATAGATGTACACCCACATAAACAGACACCTGCACACACAAACACACACCACCACCAAGAGAAAGAAGCAAGCAAAAGAGAAATATGACCTTGTAAGAGAATCCAGTTGGATTTGGACATGTGAATTCAAATATTAACATCCTACTTTTGTGATTTCATCCTGAAAGGCATATTATTAGATGTAGGCTAAGTCTTCACACTGTCCTTCACAGTTTTAATCTTTTATCACATTTTCTTTTGTGTCTGGGATATATTCTGAATAATCTCTTCAGATAGGTCCTCTACTTCATGAATTCCCTGTTTAGCTTTTGAAAGCTCTTTAGTTTTTTAAATGCAGTTTCAGGTACTTTAATCACTAGATTTTTAAATTGATTTTAAAGTCCGATAGTTTTAAATATATAATTCTTCTATTTTCTGTTTGATAATTGCAAAGACTGAAGTCTCTCTGGGTCTTAGTTTGTCTTTAGTTGTTACTATTGACTTTCAGTCCATGTACAACTGTTTCTATGTTTGTTTCTTTTTCTGCGAGTGTGAGTTGTGTGAGTGTGTGTGTGTTTATGTGTGACTGTGTATGAGTTGTGTGTGAGTGCGTGTGTGTATTTACTATAAGTTCAAGTTTCTTTAGTTTTATAGGGACTCTTTAGTGTTAGGTGGAATGTGAAGTCATTGATTTCTGCTAGGTAGATTCCTGAGAGTTCACCTTGCATTGAACAGCTTCACAGTGAGCGATTTTCTGGGTGTCTACTAGAAGACAAGGGTACTAAAAAGACATGGGCTGCCGACTTGTCTGCTTATTGGTTTGTCTTCAAACGTTTTTAAGGAAGCTTCTTCAGCTCGGCACTAGAGCAGAACTTCGCAAAGACTTAAGAGCAAGTGTGAATGCGTTGGACACTAGCTTTATGTGTTAAACAACTTCTTGGATTCCCCACCAAAGCTAGTCCTAGGCTTTAACTCCTGCCCCAACTAGAGCGTGCAGTTATGGGCTACAAAACTCCAGGGCTCATCCTCCATATAAATGACATTTTTTGTATATGTGTAGCTTTCATGGACAACGTCCAACCTGGAATTGTTATAATCCTATAAATAGCAGAATTTGAAGAACTCAGACAACGCCTTGTGAGTTGATTTGCTTGTTGTTTCAACAACACCTGCCATCTGCCCCATTATCAAAGGAACTTGGTAAAAGCAGGTCTGATCATTGCATCCTTGTGTTTTTCTCCCCAGACATGGACTTTCCAGTTGTTCTCCAGCCTACAAATGCAAATGAGAAGACACAGCTAATCAGAGAAGGATCTCGAAGTTACTGCAAAGACTCTTGATGTTGGGCCCACGGAGGGTTCACAGCTCCTCCTCTTGGTCCAGCCCTGTCTCTGGGTGCTCGTGGGGGAGTGGGAACATTAAATGCTGTGAATGTGTTCACATTCGTATTTTATTTTTAGGTTAAGGGGGAGATGATTGCTACATAATTTTCTCAGACTTTTCTCTTTGAGTAGAATTCCTAATGAAAAGCATTCAATTTGATGAGTAAAGGCCTGAAGAGTTGTTCTATGCTGCTCGCATAAGGTAAGACTGTGGCAGTGGACAGTCTCTCTGATCTTAAGGTGAGCCAGACGTTATTGTAGAAGAAAAGACACTTTTCACTTGCTTAACTAAACACAATAGTCACACTTGCCACATGGGTCATCAGCGAAACACGCAGAAGAACTAAGGAGCTTGGTTTGTGGTGCTCTTTGTCGATATTTAAAAGGATCACAGAAATATGACCTAAAAGAAAAATGGCATTTACTTAAAACCAAGTAAAAACAGGAACAGATGAGGGCGAGGGCATTCTTTTAGACTGGCTTTAAAAATAACAAAAATATTCAACCTGGTTAAATCTTAGAACTGAGCCAGAGAATCAGCATGACCTAGCCCTAAGCAGGAAGTTGACCACTTTCTTAGGAAAATGATCTGTGTATAACCTGCCAGTATGAGGCCGATAAGAAAGAGAGACACACACGAAGTAGGGGATGTGGATCTAATGTCTACAAAGTTACATTGCAAAACATTGCTCCCATTTTCGTAAAATTCATCATATTGATCAACTCCGCATGCTAGCCATCTTAGGTTTCAAAGTCATTTCGGTAGACGTTTGTTTGACCCCTTTATCTCTCCATGCTGAAGGAACCATGTGCTGCTTCTAAAATGGTACAGCAGCAAGGCAGCGTGTGGCTTCTTCCTGAGCCTTTCTTAGTTCTTTATGTAACGTTCCTTTTCAAGTTCTTGTTATACTTTTGCATAACATTGCATAAAGTGCCATCTTCTTTGCCTTTTGTTTCTTCTCCCCACCCCAACAAATTATAGTCAATTGCTGCTAAATATACATCGTAAGTGGAAACTAGTGTTGCATCTCTGACAGCTCTACAGTCCCCGAAACTCTGAGTGACTGGAGCTTCTCCCTCTACACACAGAAGCAGAGAGAGCCTTGTTTTGAAGGTTAAGAAAACAAGCTCTGACCAGTGTTGCGACTGGTCCTTGTGCGGCTGGCAATAGGGATACAGATGCACATCACACTGGCAGCTTCCGGGAGAGCTCTCTTCAGAGGTCTTTGATCAGATGAAAAGGACCTGTGGCTTGGACAGTAGTTTGCAGGGTGAGCCACGCGTGAAGCAAAATCAGATTGATTGAAAGTAGGAAGGTGTTCCGAGAGTCAGGCACACCCACTAGGACATGTCAGGTGTCTCTAAGGACAGCTGCGATTAGGTTTCTTTACAACAATTATATATGGGATTTTGGTGGCTCTCCAGTTATATCTATAAAGCTTGCTAAGAAACCACTACCTCTCTAACATTGCCCAAAGACTTTAATTTGTTAACGGGGTTAAAAGTGGAAGTAATTTTTTTTTTTTGGAGGTCAGTGTCTTAGGATTTCTCTTGCTGTGAAGAGGCAACATGACCATTCCAGATCTTATAAAGGAAACCATTGAACTGGGGCCAGCTTACAGGTAAAGAGGTTTAGTCCACTATCATCACAGAGGGAAGCAAGGTGCCACACAAGCAGACATGGTGCCGAAGAAAGAACTGAGAGTTCTACATCAGGACAAGCAGGCAGCAGGAAGAGAGAGATACTGGGCCTAGCTTAAATGTCTGAAACCTAGAAGCACACCTCCAGTGACACACTTCCTCCAACAAGGCCACAGCTCCTGATAGTGTCACTCCCTGCGAGCCTATGGGGACCGATCTCATTCAAACCACTTCATTCCACTCCCTGTTCACCATAGGCTTGTGGCCATATCATAATGCAGAAATGCATTCAGTACAGCTACAAAGATCTCCACAGTCTATCACCGTCTCAATACTCTTTAAAAGTCCAAAGTCTCTTCGGAGACCCACGGCAATCTCTTAGCTATAACCCCATGCAAAATCAAGACACAGATCGCATACATCTAACCTTCTGCCCAGGGTTGTGCACAAGTCCGTTGTGGAGGTCAGTGAGGAGGGCACAGAGGCTGCAGCTGCTACATACCTCAACGTGACGAAGAGGTCCCTCAGTGCCACCATGCCGCCTCTGTGCCGGCCACCCCTTCCTTTTCTTCATTCAGCATGTTAAGACCCATGGGATTCTAACATAATGGCACAAAATATGCATTACCGTTCCAAAGGGAAAAGGAGCATAGTGAGGAAATACTCGACCAAAGCAAGACCAAAAATCTGCTGGGCAAACTCCAAATTATGCATCTCCATGTCTGATGTCAAAGCGCCCTTCAGATCTCCAGCTGTTTCCAGATTTGTTGACTGTAACATACTTCTCTTTCTTGGACTGGTTCAACTCCCTGCTAGCAGTTTTCCTTGGCAGGTATACCAGGACTCTGGGGTCTCCAAGATCTTGGTTCCTCCAAGGCAATCCAAGCTTCAACTTCACAGCTTCATGAAATGGCCTCTCTAGGCCTCCATGAAGGGACACCCCCACATACGCCTGGCCTCAGTGACTTTCTTTAGCCATGGAGGGAGATTCCATATGCCTTTCTCATATTCTTGACTCTAAAGCCAGAACCACATGGCCAAAGCTGCCAAGTTCTGCTGCTTGCTGGGGCTTGAGCAGGGTCCCCTTGTTCAATTAAATCTTCACCAGCTTTCTGTTTTCAATGGTTTCCTTCTCTGCCTAAGCTTGGCTGGCCTAAAACTCACTCTGTCGACTAGACTGGCTTCAAACATAGAGATCCACCAACTTCTGCTCTCTGAGTGCTGGGATTAAAGATGCGTACCACCACACCTGGCCCAAGCTTTTCTTTAATTCCTTCTCACATGTTGGAAATGTAGTGGGGTGGAGCCTTGCTCTGAGGTCACCACTCCCTTTATTCGCACAGCATCAGGCTTTTCTTTAACCTATTTACGCTTCCTGGTACCCATCTTCTCCTCAAACTGTGCGTTTTAGATTTTTTTCTTGCTCTGCTTGCTCCTTTTCATTGTGCAGCTGCACAAGCATGACCACTAATAGCCAAGCAGCACAGACAATACTAGGCTGTCTGGAAAGCCCCTCTGCCAAAGCCATTGATCTATAACTTTTCAATTTTAGCCTCAGGCAGAGTTTTGGGACAAGGGCAGAAAGCAGCCGCATTCTTCAACAAGGTATCATAAGGATGAACTCTAGGCCACATATTAATATTCTTCTCCTCTGAAACCTTTTGAGCCAGGCCCCCACAGTTCAAATCATCTTCATCATCACTGTCTTCCTTGCTCCTACTGGTACGGCCCATTAACCCCCCACTTAAAGCATTTGGCTGCTTTCTTAATCCAAAGTCCCAAAGTGAGGAATACAATCTCTATGTATCTAAAGAACCTAATTAGTCTGACTGTAAGTATGACAAACATAAATGACTATTGACCTATAATATCTAATACCTATATAACTTAAAGACTAAGACTATATCAGAATATTAAATAATCTTTAAACAACTCTGCAGTAAATGAGGACAATGACCTCAAAATGTAAACAATGTATAGGTATCTTGATCAGAGGTAAAAATATATATTGCAATATGATAAATATATACTAAAATTGCATCAATATACAAAATGTCTTTTTTTCTTTTTTCTCATCACTATACTAACGAGGATACAAAATGTCTTAAACAGAGGTAGAAATATACATGCATACAATCTGACAAAATAACTTTGCCTACATGTACAAATATTGTAAACAAAAATAGGAGCATATTCAATATAACAAATATAATTTGAACTTGTATCAATATACAAAAATCTATACCAATGTAAATTGTCCATAAATAATAGCTCACAAGTATTCACTCTACTACTCATTATTATTATTATTATTATTATTATTATTATTATTATTATTAGTGTGAGTAAGTTCACACTAATTTGCCTATTATCCCATTCAATTTTCATTGGTGCACTAATTTGTTGTTGGAGGTTGCTTGTTAATTTTCTGGATGCCCAGACTCTGACCAAGTTTTGGCAGGCTCCCGCAGAAGAGTTTCTCTCCTACGGGCAGTTACATGGCTTCTCACTGACTCTGTTTACTCTCTCTCTTTCTCTCTCTCTCTCTCTCTCTCTATATATATATATATATATATAGTCTATATTCTGTTAAGCCTTTAGCCAAAAGCAGATTTTTTTTATTAACCAATGGTATACAGAGGAAAATCCCACATCACCAAAGTCCACATTCCTCCAAAGGGAATCATGGTCAGACCTATTCACAGTAACACCCCAGTCCTTCATACCAACTTCTGTCTTAGATAGGGTTTCTATTGCTATGAAAAGACACTATGACCATGGCAACTCATAAAGGAAAACGTTTAAATGGGGTTGGCTTACAGTTAAGAGGTTTAGTCCATTATCATCATGGTGGGCACAAGCAGACACGGTGCTGGAAAAGGAGCTAAGAATTCTACATCTGGATCAGCTAGAAGCAGGAAAAGAGGAAAAGATACATTGGACCTGACTTGAGCATCTGAAACCTCAAAACCCACCCCCAGTGACACACTTCCTCTAACAAGGCCACCCTCTAATAGTGCCACCGCATGTGAGCCTATGGGGTCCGTTTTCATTCAAACCATCACAATCAGTAAATAAAGTTGTACATTTATGATGGGGATTATCTGGGTCTGAGGGAGGAGAGAGTTGGGAGCATACATATGTGATGGCTATTCTTGGTTGCCAACTTGACTATATCTGGAATTAACCAAAATTCAAAAATAGGGGCATGATTGTGAGGGATCACAGTTAAATGTGAAGTAGGAAATACCCACTTCTGGTCTGGGTCATTGATGTAGGGAAGACATGCCTTTAATCCAGATCTTTTGAGCTGGGAAAACCCACCTCTAATCTGGCCCACACCTTCTGCTGGAAACCTATATACGGACATGGAAAAAGGAAGATTTTTCTCTTTGCATGCTTGTTCTCACCTTGCTGGCAAGTCTATTCCTTCATAGCCTATTTAGACCCTATTTCTTTGAGATTCCAGTGTCTAGTACAGACAAGCTGAGACATCCAGACTTGTGGAGTGAGCAACTATTGGATTCTTGACTTTTCACAGCCTATAAGTCATTCTAGTAAATGAAAAAAGCCTATAAGTCTAGTTAATTCTATAACTTCTGTTACTCCAGAGAACCCTGACTAATCCATTACACATCATTTAGCCCAGTTTAGCACAACCTAATCGCTGCCCCATATCCTTGATTAGGAGGTCTTTGGGAACATGTTGCCTGGCTCTAAGTGAGTAAACTTTATTTATTACCTTTGTTATATGATACCTTTTGGGAAACACGTATGTCTTGGTGGACCATTTGACACCACTATCAGCGGCCTCTGAAGCCTGAAGTCTCCTGCCTTTCTGAGCATCAAAAGCAGATGGGGGTCTCAGAACCACAGCCTCTTCCGTTTCCTAGTCTTTTCTCCCATGGCACTACAGTTCGCTGTCTTTCTACCCTGCCTCATCTGTGACCAAGAGAGACGAGAATAGGATGCTTCATCTCTTTCTGGCTTCGTGTCTCCTCTGACCTCCAAGTTGCTGGGGACCAGATGCAGCTCCTGTCTTGAAGCAGCTTCTGGAACGTTAAGCGTTTAGCAAATGTGAGCTGGTTTTCCACAAATTATGATGTGCCAAAGCAGACAAATGCAATGTGACTTCTTATGCATATAAACTCTCTCACCCAACAAGACCCATGGAGATACCCAGTATTAATAGCCCCGATAACTAGCAAGTGCTTGGAACTCTGTGACAAACACATAAATACTACTTTGCATTTGGAGGAAACAAAAGGCTAAATAGCCCAATCTGTGGGTAATTTGGGCTTAACATTTCCTTCCTGTGTTCTGGCTACAGGAAGATCAGGCTTATTTTGGATAGCAAGTTAGGATCTCAAAGCTCACCTCTTTCTCTCTCCAACCTCCCTTTTTTTTTCTCACATGG
The DNA here is from genome assembly GCA_004026605.1 of Ondatra zibethicus. Classification (NCBI taxonomy): domain Eukaryota; kingdom Metazoa; phylum Chordata; class Mammalia; order Rodentia; family Cricetidae; genus Ondatra; species Ondatra zibethicus. Next base: position 153,674 of record PVIU01002211.1, on the reverse strand, counting down.
AATTTTTAACTTCCATTTCCAGCTTGCTCAGGCATTTGGTCCAAAGGTACTAAAGGTAAGAGCCAGGCATGATTTGGAATCAGAATCAAATTCTCAGAGAGCGTCTGGCCAATATTCTCTACCCAGCTTGTTTCTGACTCTAGTGATAAGAGGCAAATGCCTCTGAATGAGGGAATGAGTTCTTGAGAATGAGCCTCAGCAACAGAGGGGCAAAGAATGGCTCCTCACACGAGAGGGAGATGTCCAAGGAGATGCCAGTCATCAGCTTTGGCAACGGTCATTCAGAGGCCAGTGGCCTTCCTGAGTGGCTTCTGCCTAACCCTGATACCATGCTACCAGAGTGGGAGATTTCATGGTCATCTTATTTCCTTGCCATTTTATGCCAGAATATAATCTTTTAAAAATGTTCATTATTTGAGAATTTCATATGACACATTTTGATCATATTCTTTTCCTTCCTTCCAACTTCTCCTGATCCTCACCTATTCTTTCTCATCCAACTTCAGGTTCTTTCTTCCTCTTAAAAAATACAAAACAAAAGAGTTTAAATCACAACAAAACTAATAGATTCTGATTTGTGTTGGTCAACTACTACTGAGCATGGGGCTTGATACTTCCCCTCCATGATCACTGCTGCCAGAAACTGGAAACAGCATAGATGACCATTAACTGATGAACAGATAATGAAATGTGGTACACTTACACAGCAGAATATTATTCCGCTAAGAAGCACGAAACTTGTGGGTAAATGGATGGAGCTACAAACAATCTTCCAGAGTTGGTTATCCCAGACCCAGAAAGATAAACATTGCTCATGTTCGTGGATGTTAGCTTTTGATTGGATAGAACATATATTTATATGTACATTTATGTTTACCAATATATATATATCATTATTGGGAGTACTTAATGTGCTATTTCTACATTGCAAATGGTTATGTAGGCTAAAACCCATTTGGGAAGATAGCCTGGAAATCCATGTACCTAAAAGGGCACTGCTTGCTCCCTGATTTACAAAGATGATTCCCATTAAAGGAACATGATCTCCGTGATAGGCACATGCAACCCGCCTCCTGCATATCTGATTTGCATATCACAAACGCTAGAACATTTGTGACCATGGCACGTTTTATAGCAAAAGGTCCAGGCAGATGTGATCCTATGAACTGTGAGATAAGATTACCGTACATTGTCCAGACAGATCCGGTAAAATCACAGACATCCTTAAACTGTAGAAGAATGCTCTGAGAGATGCAATGGGATCTCAGCGTGATCGAAGGCATGCCTTGAAGATGGAGGGAAGAAGCCATGAGCCAAAAAATACAGTTCTAGAACTGGGAAAATTCAAGGAAAACAGGCATTCCCTTGGAGACCCCAGAGAGAAACATTGTTAGATCAAAGCCAGAGACTGTAGGCCGCACACACTGTAGGCTGCACAGAGGCCCTGAGACAAGTTTTCAGCCAAGGGTGTCTCTTTTTTTTTTTTTTTTGAAACAGGGTTTCTCTGTGGCTTTGGAGCCTGTCCTGGAACTAGCTCTTGTAGTCCAGGCTGGTCTCGAACTCACAGAGATCCGCCTACCTCTGCCTCCCAAGTGCTGGGATTAAAGGGGTGCGCCACCATCGCCCAAGGGTGTCTTAATGACTGGCCACAGCAGCAAGGGTTCTGAGATAGAGATCTCAGAAGCAGCTCATGTGACAAAGGATTTCTCTGGCATTTGCAGGCTTCTAAAGGGACAAAGTGCTCCGAGACAATATATGGCCTCTGCTAAAGTGTCTGGGGCACCAGATGTGGGAGTAGGATTAGAATCTGGGTTTCATCAGGTTGAGCTGGGCAGCTGTGGCCAGAAGTGGGCTTGTTTTCCCTGGCCTGCCTGAGAGTTGAACTTTCTAACAGCCAAAGCAGGAGTCCTGCCAGCTCTTTAACACCAACATCTGAACCAAGAACCAAGAGAGATTGCAGGGCGACTCCAGGCTAGACCCCCTCAAAGACAACATCTGGAGACTCACCTGGGTCTAACAGACCAACTTGGTGCCCAGACCATACTTCTGTTGTCCTGAACATAGTATAGCTTTAACATAGGTGGCACAGTGCATTTGTTTCTTCACTGTCCTCCTTCCTCCTGTATTTCCCTGTTTTAATCGCTGGTCTCTAACTTCATCTTTTCCTTGGCCTGGCCTGTCCTCCTGCCTCCCACTTTCCTCTTTCTTTCCACAGGACCCCATTGTCCAGTCTGTACCCACACACTTTCTAGTTACCCTGATAACCACAGTGCTGTGACTTACCCCAGCCACAGTGGAACATTTAGCCAAGAATAGCCTTGAACTCCTTAGCTTGACCTTCTCAGTCCCCTGCTTCCGGTTTCCAAGAGCTTGAACTAGAGTTATGCATGCACGGACACCACAGCGCCAGGGATTGCTGACCCCAGGCTGCCATGCATACTTGGCAAGCACTCTACCAACATGGCTACACATCACTTGGGGTGTCTCACCTGTGCCTGGCCTACCTCACTGATATGATGCTCACCCAGGCTGCTGTTAAGGAGCCTGACTGTTAGAAAGTGGCGTCCAAAGCTTGAGAAGGGGATGGATCATTAATCTCCTTAAAACTCAATGTGGATTTGAGGGATTTGGAGGGCATTCCTAGAAGCCAGACTTGGAACACTACAGGGAACATGCCCAGTGTTCAGATGCCACTTGAATGCCTGAGGGACAAGAGTAAGTCCCAGCTTGTCCTGCCAAGAGAAGCGGCCCCTCTTAGAATCACACAGACGTAGACACTGAGTCCTCAGAAACAGCCAGGATAGAGCAAGGACTGTAAAGTCACAGAGGACCAAGACAAGCACCTCTGCGGGCCACACATCCTACCAGGGAGAGCTTGGGGCTTTCCTGGGCAGAGCGCTCTGCTACCCTCTCAGGCTACAGCCCATAGCACAGTTAGATTTGGAAGATGAAGAGGATCCTCCAGAGCAGTGGTTCCCAATCCCTAATGCTGCGACCCTTGAATACAGTTCCTCGTGTGTGGTGACCCCACCATAATATTGTTCTCACTGCTACTTCATAACTGTAATTTTGCTACTGTTATGAATCAAGCCCCATGAAAGAGTCATTCGACTCCCCACCACGAGGGTTGAAACCCGCAGTTTGAGAACCACTGTTCTAGACCTTTTCTCAGATGTCTTCCCTGGGAGCCTTCCTCAGCCAGACATCATGGGGCACCCCTCCCCCACTTCTTTTCTTCTTAGAACCCTCCACTAATGCACTATCTCTGCACTTCGAAGATAAGGATTTGTGTCTGTTATTATGCCTGACACACAGTAGCTAGTCAGGGAATATTTGTGAAGCCAGAATTGAACCTGTGCTGTAGAATGGAGAATTATCTGTGTAACAGAAATAAAAAGGCTGCTGCAGCCTTTGCTCTTAAGGAAGCTTAGCTTGCTTTTTTTTCAATATTAATGTTTTGTGACATATTCCTGAAATGAAGCAAGATAGAAATGGCCACTGTCACCTGACTCCTGGCCCCCCGGGTTATAGAGCTGTGGCTCTCAAACACTTGAGCAGTGTGCCTTCCCTAAGTCCCCATCTGTCTAAGAGCCATGTCCATTTCGAGAACACCATTCTTCTCCAAGCAGAGAAATCCATTGCGAAAACCAAATTCTCCTTGTCAAAACCTATTCCAGGCTGTCCCAAGATCCGAGTACCACAAAAGTGTTCATCTTCATTCAGTACCTGGGTGGTTCTCAGCTATAGACAGCCAGGATGGAGACTGAGCAAAGCCACTGTAGAGTCGCATCTGACTCAAGCAAGCACCTGTGACTTCTAGCACCGTCTCTCAAATCAGAGTTTATAGCAGCATTTCCACAGCGCTAGCGGCAACGTAGGAAACTAACGCCTACTGCCTGTCAGTTATGTCCCAGCACATGGCATGTGTGAGAGGTGCCTTTCTCTGTAAGAACAGGATGGTGTCGAGTAAAAGGGTGAGCATGATGTGACTTTCTGGAATTGTCATGCTGGTCCAGGACTGTACCCAAGATGCTAAGAATGAAATCAGCAGTTCTCAGACAGCTGTTAACACATCCTGCTCACCACCGCCTTCCGGCAGAGCTCCTAATAGCCAAAAATCTGGCCATCGGCTGCTCCAGGGCCTAAAACCTGCCAGGTGCAGGCTCATTCCCAGGCCAGAAAGAGTGGCCCAACCTTGCAAGGGCTTGTTGTCTACTCAGACACTAAATCTTCACGCCTAAAACGAGTCTGGTTGTTGAGTGTCGTTTTCTTGGTGTTTATTAAATTCTCACATTTTGGGTTTGGCAAAGAGTAATTGTTTTTTCCCAACTCAATTTTCACTCCTGGGATAAAATTGCAATATTTTTTTTTAGATTAAAAAGTGATCTGCTTGGATATGAATATACTAACGAGGAATATTATTTTAGAAGCAAGCCTTTGAAGCTAACCTAAGTTTAAAAGCAACACATAAAAGATATCAAACAATGGGGAAAGCAGCATATATATACACACACATGCATGTGTGTGTGTGTGTGTGTGTGTTGATTAATCTTTAGCTTAACTTCACATTAAAAGGCAGAGGATCTGAGGGGCCAACAAGATGCTTCAGTGGATAATGATGCTTGCCATGCAGGTCTTACAACCCAAGTGAACCCATGTGGTTGTGAGAACCAACTTCTGAGTGCCCTTTGACCTCTCCAGGTGTGCTGTGGCATGCACGTGCATCCCCGACTCTTTATTTTCTGAGTCTTCCTAAGAGGTGAGCTGAAGGCTTCTTGTCTGTTTCCTCCCCTCTCACCCACTCCTTGCAGCTCCTTCTTTCTTGGGAAGTTTTGTGGCTCCTTTGTCATAGTCTCTGATCCACCAATAGCTGTGACAATCTTGGAGTGAGCTGTTTTATTTGTTTATTTCAAAGGCAATGTTGGGGTCTGGCATGGTGGTATATGCCTTCAGTCACAGCACTCAAGAAGCAGAAGCAGGCAGATGCCTATGAATTTAAAGCCAGCCTGGTCTATACAGCTCCAGGTCAACAAAGACAAAACGTGAGACCTTGTCTTAAAATAGAAGATTTTGTAGTGGTTGGTTATGTAGAAATATGGTATTGGGGCTGTGTTCAGTACATGTCTAGTATATACAATATCCTGGTTCTGTCCCCAGCACCCCCAAAAAAACTGTTATTTTTAAAATTCCAATATATCAGGATCCTCCCATAATTCCTCAGAATGGTTAGAGGGCATTAAGAAACCCTGTAAACGTTCTCTAGCATCAAACACACCCACCTTTTGCTAGTCGTTACTCTAAGGGCCTTATATAAGTTGACTCCTGCAGTCCTATTGGCAACTCTCTGAGTTCAGTACTGTGGCTAGTTATCATTCCACAAGTGAAAAATTGGAGATCAGAGAGCCATGAATACCAATAACAGGAAGGCCAGCGTTTGGGCTAAGGTAATTGGGCGTTAAGGTCTACCTGCTAAAGTATGATATCCCCTGAGAGTGAATTCTGTAAAGTCACACACAACCTAATGTGAGACTGGTACTTGCATTCAATACATCCTGATTTATCCCTCTCCAATTTGAAGTGATTACCATAGGTCTCCAAATCCAACTTAATGTATTCTGTTCCATTATTCTGAGTCCATAAAATTGGGATAATAACATTGCTGACATCTAAAAGTAAGGCATTTCAATACCACTCATACAATAAGATGCAAAAAAATCTTTTCATGACTATAAATGTTATCTATTCATAATAAAACTGAAATTATACCCAATTTCTCCATTGTACAAAGGTACAAATTGTGAACTTTTCCATTAGTAAAAATATATCATCCTCCTGTCAAACTTCCAAATTAATAATCTCTTATTAGTTTTTCATAACACAAAGGGAATAGAGCTTGGGGAACTTTTTTTTTTAACTTTAATGCTTGCCGCCTCTTCGAAGGAGGGATGCATGTGAGTCTGCGTGTGCATTGATGTGCACACACTTGGCAGCAGCTGACTTTGCCCTGGTCATCTGTGTTTACATGCCATCGTGATAGGCATATTCCGCTCCGCATCCCAGGTCTCCTGGGCTTCATTTCCCTCTGTGGCGCTCAGCTCTGGTGAGCAACTCTGTGTGCTATTGTCTATTTGCCTCTGCAGAACTGGGTGCTCCAGCGGGCCAGGGATTTGGGTCTTCCCTTCCGTTGTTCTGGAATGGTGCCCAGCAGCTGTCAAGTAAGTATGTGACAAAGTGTGTCCCTGAAGGAAGGTTTCCTGCCCCTGCCGTAGCCTCCTCACAACCCCCAATCAGACCTGAGAAAGATGCAGAGGGAATGAAACCATCAAGAGCCTCAGTTTTCCTGAATCTGAAAGATACAAGTGAGCAAGCCGGACTCTGTGGGGCCCTGGGGACTGGATGGAGGTCCGTCGAGCCATCTGTCCGCCACACAATGCACCCCTCGAAGGAAGTGGGAGCTGGCCCTTGTACTTACTGGGATCTTTCTGATGTTGTGATTTTACATGCAATTCAGAGTTTAGTTCGTCATAAAAATACAGCTAATCCTCACTGTTCACATTTGACATTGTGGAGACAACGAACTTTTATGTGGATTATATCAGAGGAGAAGCTTCTGTGTGCTCAGGTTCTATGGCTAGACCTTGACGTCAGTCCTCAGCAGTGACAGGAGAAAACGGGAGGATGCTTTACCTGATGCCTTATGCACATGTGTCTTCATAAAGAAAATAAAGACCCGAGAGAGCCATTAAGTCCAAAAGCTACAGTGCTGCTTTAAATAAAACTGATAAACTGTGGACATGTGACAAACGAAAGAGGCTGGAGCTAGGGTCAATGTGACAATGACCTGAAAATATCTGGGGGGTGGGGAACTAATGAAAATAAGAGTTATTTTTGTGGGTTTATTCTGATATCAACCCCAAGTCCCCAATGTTAAGAATGCTCTCTTCCTAGTACACTGATCATTCCTTCCCCTTAGGAAATTGTTTGCTTGCCTTTAGGTAGAGTTTTCTTCCTGTCCCTGCTTTCTCGGGCACCTTGAACTTAAGCAAACAGTGTATCAAGGCAGCAGATTTGGGGTCAGCATCTTCTGAACTCCTTCACCTACTTGCTAAGTTTATTTGTAAATCTGAACCAAGTACAGCACTTTCTCGTTCTTTAGTAGGTACGGGAGTGGGAGGCGATGTGGCCTGCAGAGCGAGGTTGAGCGGGGAGGGGGGGGCACATTGCCCTTTGCCTGTAGCTCTCCTAATGTAAATGGCTACCCTTTACATCCTTTTGAGTGTTACTGGTTTGCATTTTTGTGCTGTTTGTTCATTTTGCCACTTAAAATGTTCTGCTGGAGGTACTGTCGAACACACCTAAGCATCAGGGGCGTTGTACAAGAGGCCTTAGAGAGAAAACATAAAGTCTTCAGGGCGTGGTTACAGTGCTGTGGGCGTGGTCTTTTGGGAGAGGAGCTCGCATCCCCTCGTGAGGAAGTCCAATAAACTCACTGGTTCCTCTACAGTGAACTTCGACAGCATTGCACCTTGATTTGTGGCTGGGGCCTTAGGAGAAGGGGTAGGCCTTGGTTACTTCTCCCGGAGGGAAAACGGTCTAGCTGTGCTACCGTGCTCTTCGGATTTCCACTGAACCTGTGAGTCAAATCAATCCCAGGATAAAGTTGTCCTGTCTCAGAAATTTCACTACAGTGGAGAAATTCTCCCTACTGTATGTGCTGCAGCAGGATAGAACTGTAATCAGGACAAATGTGGGGAGCGTAGGCCAGACGGCCCAAGGAGAATTTACCTTTCTAAAGGCAAGTGATACTTGTACAATAGGAGTGTGACTAAGGATCTAGAGAGATGAGGCTTACTTACTTTTCTTTGAAAAGTAGGATAAAGATACTTAAGAATTTCTTTAAAAAAATAAAATTAAAATTAAAAAGACTTTGTAGAAAAAAAATGGCCCAAAATAAAACAAACTGGAATGTGGCACAATTTGACGAATCAATGTCCGTGTTATGAGCTGAACTGTCACCCTCCCACCAATCCATCTATCCGAGACTTAACTCCCATACCTCAGAACGTGACAACATTCGGAGACAGGCCTTTCAAGAGGTATTTAAGTTAAAATGTAGGCACTGGAGTGGGCCTGATGGTACCTTTCTAGGACATTAGGAGATGGAGACACTTTAGCCAGCTAGGGTTGAGGATTCCCTATAGCCACATGGAAGGAGCACTGTCCCTTGTCTTTATGTCCTTCCCAGAGACCCCAAGGTCATGTGTAATTAAGGCAGATTTGCATACACCTGGCTGGAGGGGGGGCTAGATACTCAGGTGAGTATTCCATGACCTTCCTCACTCAGTCCTTCCGAGAGAGAGCATCAGCTGTGGTGATCTTTAGGCAGGCCCGGCTAGAATTCTAGAGATGATGTGTTTGTCTTGGAAGACAGTCCTGTACAATAGATAGTCTCTGGCCACAGTGATCACAGGAAGTGACAGAGCAGTTTTGTAATTTGTGGGCTGTTGTAGTCTTATTTCTGTTGCTGTGGTAAAATCCCTTGACAAAAGGCAACTTTGGGGAGAAATGGCTTGTTTGACTTAACAGTTCCAGGGTGCAGTTCGCTGTTGAAGCACTATCCAGGCAGGAATCTGGGCAACTGCTGGTCACATGATACAGTTCATCACCGAGGGACTATCCAGGAAGGAATCTGGGCAGGTGCTGGTCACATCACATCCGCAGTCAAGAGCAGAGAGAAACAGGAATGTTGACTTGCTTGCTTGTTCTTGCTCTAATCAAGGGCATTTTCCACTTTTACACTGTGAAGGAATCCCTGCCTAGGGAATGCTGCCACCTACGGTGGACTAGGTCTTGCCACACTAATAACCAAGACAATTCTCTGCATCCTCTACAAGACATGGCCAGCCTGTTCTAGACAATTCTTCACCTGAAGCCCTCTTCCTGGGTGACTCTGAATTCTGTCTAGTAGACAGTTAAAATTAACTAGCGTAGCTGAGCAGTGGTGGCGCACGCCCTTAATCGCAGCACTCAAGGTGGATCTCTGTGAGTTCAAGGCCAGTCAGGTTTACAAGAGCAAGTTCCAGGACAGGTAGGACTGTTACACAGACAAACCCTGTCTTGACAAAACAAAAAAACCAACCAAACAAACAAAAACAACTAACTAGTATCTGTTTGAAGGATCACATGTAAAACAGGAAGTCAAGGAGAAACTGAGTCATACAGTCCCTTCTGAGGACATGCTTCAAGAGCCTAGTGGCTTCCTATTAGGTAGGCTCTTCTGTAAGTACAACAGTTAGTAGAAAGTTATGGATCCTTTAGATGTTATCAGCCTCTGGCCAGTGACCGAGCAAGGCAGCGGTACAAAGGGCGTCAGGGCTCTTCTAAAGAGCAATACTTGCCATGGAGCTCCCAAGGGTACTACAGAAACAGTCGGCTCAGCATCACCACGTTTTTCCCTAACAGGGCCTCCCTTTCCACTTCCTTATTAAGGATATACACTCTAATTCTGCCTCAGTTTCACCTCTCTGGAAAACTTACCATTATGAAATCTTCAAATAATATTTATTTTGTCTCAGAAAGGAATTTAGAGATTGTAGTAATTATTTTTCTTTTGCTGTGGTGAGACGTCATGACCAATACAACTTACAAAAGAAAGCATTAAAGCGCACGCCTTTAATCCCAGCACTAGGGAGGCAGAGGCAGGCGGGTCTGTGAGTTCAAGGCCAGCCTGGTCTATGAGAGCTAGTTCCAGGGATGTTACACAGAGAAACCCTGTGTCAAAGAACCAACCAAATAAATATATAAATAAATAAAATAAAAACATTTTAAAAAGCATGGGGCTTGTTTACAGTTTCAGGGGTGACTCCATGGCTGCCATGGTGGAGAGAGTGGGGTGGCACAGGTAGGCATGGAGTCAGCTAGGATGCTGTTAGTAGGTTCTGCGCTGCCGCTGGCTCTCCCCAGCTCTCTCTCCCAGGTAGCTCTCCTCTGCTTAAGCAGTTCTCCAGGCACCTCCAGCTGGGGACAAATTCAACAACAGCTGTGCAGCATTTGGGCCACTGACCTTGCCGCCACCAGCTCTGCTCCCGAGCCTCTCGAGAACTCTGTAGAGAAGGGCTCTAGCTTTTTGAGCTGCATGATGCATATTTGAAGGGTGTCCCATCCCCCATTCTATAATCATTTGTTTTCCAACTCCCAAATGTTGTATAAAATCTTTGTAACCGTTTGTAACCCCTCTAGCTTTTGACATAGCAATGGTTTGTCTTTCTCCTCCTCTCACTCCTTCTCTTCTTATAAAGTCTTTTCAGTGGGGCATGGGGGCAGAAACTCTGTGCACAACTCCCTGGCTCCTTGTCATGAAAGAAAATGCCAGAACAAGGGAGAGTTTTACAGTCTTGCCAGAGAAAAGGAACCAGGTGTCTCTGCAATAGACTGAGATATGATATCCATAAAGCTTGGGGGACTTTTAGGGGGGCACTGTGATACTAGAGAAATGGTTTGAGGACACTGAGGGGGGAGCCTAAAGACACTGATCTTTCATCCTTTGTTTCCTAGGGATGCCTCTTGGTAGCTCGCATGAAATTTTGTCACCAGAGCCAGAAATCACACACTTCCTAGTCCCCTACTGTTCCAGATAGGCTGTTAAGGGTAATGGTTTCTGTCACAGTGCAACGGTGGCCATGACAATGACCCGCAGATAATTATCTTGTTTGCCATTCTGTGCGTGAGAGAAAAGAAAGGAGAATAAGATAGAGGCTCTATGCTCTTAAATGATTTGGTTTGCCTATGAGCTCAGGAGAAAGAAAGCAACACTCCCTCATCTTCTACGAAGGTAACTTAACAAACAAACAAACACACACACACACACACACACAAAACATTTCGAGAAACACTATACAGCTTTAAAGATACCAGCCCTTCGCACGTAAAAACTGACAAATATCAAGAGGAAACCAAAAGAAAAATACCCATCATTTGCAAATACGCCTATGCTTTCCCACCCTCCTACATCTTAGGTTCTTTAGCCACCTTTAAGCAAGCCGCTGCATTTCTACTTTAAGAAAATTAAAATAGCTAGTCCTGATTGACAAAAAGACATACCAGCAGGACGCGCCTGCTCCTAAGGGCTGGGGTCTTACTGCAGCTCTAGGGGAGCAGGGCAGAGACTTCTGGAAGAGTTCACAGTGAACGCGGCCTGCAACGTGAACCAGGCCACGCTGGGACAGGCAAAAGGCCAGTGTAGCCGAAATGGCTGGGTTATGTAGGAAAGAGAAGCTCGGAGGCCAGAGTCCGCACCTCCGCCGCGTGTCCCGGCCTTGAGACCTAACAAGCCCCTCTCTGCTCTAACTTCAGACCTGAACTTTAGAGCGCCGCGATCGTCGGCACGGGAACCTCCACGGAGCTCGCTTGGCTCAAGACGACAACTGAGGTGGTGCCATAGCAAATGGCGACAAGCACTTACTTAACATTTTACTAACTCTAGTCTTTCCAAGAAATGGCTCACTTGGGAGGAACTATTTCGTGAAAACTAAGAACCTTATTTAAGAAGGAGAATTTTAGTGAGTTTGCCTGCATTGTGTGTGTGGAGGGGAGTGACGGAGGTTCACCTCTAGGGACTCCTCAGCAGGGGACAGGCGGCCAGGGCTTCAGCGCTGACCCGCCCGCCCCGTACACACAGCGCTACAGAAATGCAAACGTTTCTTTCTGGGGATTCCGTGTTCCAGGGTCTTGGGTTTATTTTATTCAGAAATGTCAGGTTCTAAAACAGAGGCGACAAAAACCTCGAGCCAGGCAGGAGTCGAACCTACAATCTTCTGATCCGTAGTCAGACGCGTTATCCATTGCGCCACTGGCCCGTCGATGGTAAAGGATGTGGGGGCTTTCAGGATGACAGCATCAGGTCGTCCTCAGCGGTCACCCGGGCGACGGGGGGGGTGAGAAAGGAAGCGGTGGCAGAGGCAGTCAGGTGACGAACGGGGAGCCGACTGTCTACTGTGGTGCAGTCCTTTCTGGGCCGCTCAGGGTGGCCAGTGAGGCGGGGCTGCGGTTGTGCGCATGCGTAAAACGACGTGCGGCCGTGAAAGTCGCGAGTCCTGGGAAGTGCGCATGCTCGGTTCCGTTTGCCCTGCTGAATTCCCCGGACTCACACCTGCTCAGTGTCAAGGGGCAGGTGGGGCCTTTGTGTCCCTTCGATAGCTCAGCTGGTAGAGCGGAGGACTGTAGCTAGCTCCCCGGCAGGAGACATCCTTAGGTCGCTGGTTCGATTCCGGCTCGAAGGAGACCGTAACATTTTCCCCAGGTTTGCTCCGACTCCCTACTGGCCCTTTTCAGCGTCTGCTCTCCGTGTCATCAACTTAACCCCAGTGCCTCTTGGCAATACCAGAACTTTCGCTCCAGATCGGGCTCGTCCGCCTCCGCGCCTGTGTAACATTTTGCGACCCTCTCATCCGAGCGTGCTCACACACGCCCCCGAATGCGGCTGCCCGGCGGCCGAGGGTCGCTTCCTCGGGCGCGCGCCCCCGCGAGCTCCGAGTCCCACGCACCGAGGTGACACGCGGCCACCCGGCAGGACCCGTGAGAGCGCCGCACGGGGCCGTGACGCGGCGTTATGAAGCCGATCTGCCAGACGGCCATCCGCTCCCTTCGATAGCTCAGCTGGTAGAGCGGAGGACTGTAGGTTGTATCACCGCGGGCATCCTTAGGTCGCTGGTTCGATTCCGGCTCGAAGGAATGAGCTTATCTTTTTGGCTTTTCAGTTTCAGCGACGAGACTTATTCAAAGCACAATTTCTTGGCCTAGCTAGGCTCTGCACTTCCTCTAGAGGAACAGATAAGCAGCCACGGCCAGCGGTGGGGGATTAGCTCAAATGGTAGAGCGCTCGCTTAGCATGCGAGAGGTAGCGGGATCGATGCCCGCATCCTCCAATTTTCTTCCCTTCGTGTTTCTTTGGTTTTCCCTTTCGTTTTGGGATCTACCTCTACTGTCGGCAAAGCTCAGCCAGGTGGCATTTCGCCTTTGCGTTTTGTCCCAAAACTTCAAGGTTCGCTGAAGCTAAGCCGCCCTCACTGAGGGGACTCGGTAGGCGGATGAAGCAGGACCTGCGCACGGAGCAGCCGTACACCGACTGAGCTGCAAAGAGGCTAGGACAACAGGGCCCTCCCGGAAGAAACTGTGGAGCGTTGGGTTGACTAGGGACCAGCACGGGGGAAAAAACTGAAAATTAAAAATAAATATTTAAAAGTTCAATTTAGGCCCCCCTTGTACACACACACACCATAATCTGAAACAAACATTTAGATAGTGACATAACACTCAAAATTCTTCTTGGTAATCAGCTATCCTCTCCTGTTTTCTAGAATAGAGTCTCAAAAAGAGTTATTGCCTCCAGAAGCCATCTTTCAGCCAACGGCAGAATTATTACCCTTTTGAGGATCACAATAAGTCATAAATCATTTGTACATTTTAGAGTCCTGGGCAACTTGTGTGCTTTTCTTTCCAGTGTATAGAGCCTACTGCGATTTACTGCTGCCTTCCACTTTCTACCCTTCTATTTTTAATCTCACTTTGCTATTTTCAATAAGGTTTTTAATTGAATCTTTGAATCACTTAAGTATATCTCCCTACATATAAATTATGCATTTTAATTTTATTTTTAGTGTCTTGAGACAAAGCTTTAGTAGCCCAGGCTAGCCTTGAACTGCCTCTGCCTCCCGAGTGCTGTGATTAAAGGCCTGTGGTACCACATCCAGCAGGCCTGTATCTCTTGATTGTCTACCTCAGTTCCCCCAGTATTGGCATTACTAGTGTCCCCCACAATGCTCTGCCATTGAAGTACTATTTGTGAGCAGTAACAACCCTTCTAACTACGTGATGGAAAGAGAAATGAGCGGGCAGGTCCAGGACTAGGAAGGACAGCACCCAAACCAGAATCAAGTCACTTCCTGAGGTCAGCAGCCCAGGCAGGGAAGTCAAAGACACTCACAGGTATAAATCGGGAGGTGGCATCACATAGAGGCTCGTCCTGTGGGCAGTGAAAGCCAATGGCCTGTCCTGGCTCTGTAGGACCTCGGGACAGGTTGTTCAGCATCTAGGCTATCTCCATTTCATCATCCGCAAAACACGCTAGCCACAAGGGCACTTCCTTTCAATTAAGATAGAACTTGGAATCTCTTAGTTCAGAGCAGGAAAGGGGAAACTAGGGGAGAACAGAAAAAGAGAAGGGGGGAAAGGGATGGGGGAATAAGAGGCGCCAACAGGGCTTGGCATTTTGCTGGCATGCTGCAGAAACTGAGACAGATTTTAACACCTAGAGACCTGACAGACCCGCCACACCTACAGTAAAACCCAGAGGATTTACAGGTTTCTCCGTGTGCTGTACAAATACGTAGGACATTGCAGCAAAGGGGTGCCTGGACCTTCCGAGCAAGGGAAGTAGAACAAGACTGGGAATGAAGGTTAAACACACTGTGGTGTGATCACATCACTGCATGTGTATAACTACTGACATGTTTACTGAGGACTCACGGAGGCAGGGGAGTGTGGCTAAGGTGGTCCTAAGAAGGACCTGGAGCCCACATGAAGGTTTCGGTGCCACTTGGTGGACTGTCGCTGTTTATTTCTAGCACAGAAATTGTCCCAAGACATGTTCAGAAGAAAGTTCAATATATAGACTTTACACACTTCCTCAGAGATCCATATGATGAAGTGAAATTTATAAAGGAGCTCTGAAGCTGGACCGGTTATCAAGGTGAAAGACAGCTTCCAGTGAGGAGTTTACAGCCAGCCTAAAGAAGAACTGCCGCAGCATTCAGGCAAGGTTCACATCAGCTGCTTCCCTACAGTTTTCATCCTCGTGAAATGTTGCTTCTCATTAAAAGCTTAAAATCATGTGTTCAGAATTCTTATTGCCAGGTAGCAGGCGAAACTGTAAAAGGCCGAACAGGCCGAAGCAGTGTAGGAAGTGCTCTGTAGACATCCTGAGTCAGGCCTTGGGTGGAGGCTGCACCAGGAATCCCATTGCAGGAAAGAGAGCTAGGGACTGTGGGTTTTTTTTTTTTCAGTAACTTTTAAGGTTGTTACGTGATGGCAAATTCTTCAGACAAATAATGATTAGGGGTGCCCTTCTGTTGTTGCTGTGGTTCGTGGTGGCTTTGTGCAGTCCAGACTCCCCTTCAATAGGATGAATGGAGTTTGGCCTTGGGTTCCACCTCCCAAATCCTGGGAAGACAGGCATTGCAAATCAAACATGGCCTTTGAAGAACCATATCTTCAGCTCTAAGAAAGCAAAGGAAGAGCTGTTCTCTCCAGAAGAGCTGACCTATGGAGACTTGTGGGGAGCAGAGGAAATCCTGACTGACCATATAATGTTAGCATGGAGTACATGTCAAGGACCCCATGCAAACATGGGAAGTGGCAAAGCCTTCCCCAGGTGAGGCTCAGGGGGATGGTAAAGCCTTCCTCTGGTCCAAGTACTAGTGAGGAAGGATTGGCCTTTAGCTAAGACCAATGAGTGCAGAAACTATCAACCACGTGTTTCCTCCTTCTGGATATTTGCAGCATTCTTGAGACTGCTCCCCTTCAGGGACCTCCCACTGAAGGTAGTTAGACTCTCCCCTTTGGAATATGCACAACTGCTGTGGGGTAATGCTCTTATACACTGTACAGATTTGTCTCTTGTATTAGTTTAATAAAACATTGATTGACCAGTAGCCAGGCAGGAGGTACAGGCAGGGTGACCAGACTAAGAGAATTCTGGAAAGAAGAAAGACAGAGATGCAGTCGCAAGCCAGATGCAGAGGAAGCAAAATGAGAATGCCTCACTGAGAAAAGGTACCAAGCCACGTGGATAAACATAGACAAGAATTATGGGTTAATTTAAGTTGTAAGAGTTAGTAACAAGCCTGAGCAATAAGCCAAACAGTTTACAATTTAATATATTTGGGACTGAATGGATGAGGGACTGAACAGATGAAAACTTCTGTCTACAGAGAATAAACTTTCTGAGTTTTTGATTGTATAGTAGGTGCCCCCACACACAGCTTTTACGTTATCTGTCATTTCTTCATCCCTGTATCCCCTGAATTATGTTTCCATGACCAAGTTGTATAGAACACGGCAGAGCCTGGTATTTGGGGTAAAAAAAATTTCATCTAAATTTCAGATAAAGTGTTGCCTTCTTTATGGAACATACACTATAATAGTCATGGGAAGGAGGGGTTGGCAGGTAGATAGGGTGGGTAGATGTGTATTGCTGAAAGCTAACATTTTTGATTTCTTAATTGCAGACGCTATAGTTTGTGGCCCAATAGTTGGCTCAAGCACCCACATAAGAACACTTGTAACCTTAGTGCCGGGAGAAAACAATAGGGGAATTCTGGGGGTTCACTGGCCAGCCAGCCTAGCCAATTGTCCTGTCTCAAAATCATGAGGACATGATAGAATAAGATAGCTAATGTCAATGTCTGGCCTTCATATACACCTCCATGCAGAGTTAGCACACACACACACAGACACACGCACAGCACATACACACGGCACACCAGACAAACACACAGACACACAGCACACACACATGCACACACAGACACACAGCAATACACACAAACACACACAGATACACACATAGACATACACACAGCATACACATACACACACAAACACACACACAGACACACACACACATGCACACACAGACACACAGCAATACACACAAACACACAGATATACACACACAGATACACACATACACACATAGACACACACACAGCATACACATACACACACAAACACACACAGACACACACACACACAAACACACATAGACACACACACAGACACATACATAGCACATACACACAACACACACACAGACACACACACACACAAATATACACACACCAAGAGCACTTAGTTTACACAGATTAATTATTCGCTGCTTTGTTTTGGTCTGGGATCAAGATTTGGGGGACCTTTAGTCTAGGTTAGAAGTTAACCTGCAAGTCATGGCCTAGATTGTGCCCCAGATTTCTGGTGCTGACGAAGCTTCCTCCTTCAGCAGCCGCAGGGCCTCCAACGCTCACATCATCCAGAGTTCGGATCCTGATTTATTTGTATTTTCCTCTGTTTTAACTTCCTCGATTCTATTGGGTACCAGAGACTAAGCCAGAAGGAAGACTGGCCTTGCTGCTTCCCTTTCCCTACGTGGCCCCACCGCCACCAAGGTGCGTTAATCAAATGCCGGACTGATTTTAGACTCTCCTAGGAGGCCAGCCTCGGGGCCTGTCTGTGAACACATTTCCAGTGTTTAACTAAGATCTGAAGCCCCCCCCCCATGTGTGCCATTCCCTGGAGTGGGGTCACACACACTGCAAAGGTGTGAGCACCAGCATATAGCTAACTCTTGCTCCCTCACTATGACTCAATGACCTGATGCCCCCCCCCAAATTCCTGATACCACAGTTAGAGCTGCTCTGGCTCCAACGCCGCCCCTGCCAGGACGAGCCGTACTCTCACACCGTCCCTACTGTAAGCCGTTTCCATTCATCTCCTCTCACCGGGTATAACAATAAGCCAAGCAACCAATGCAAGCTCTATCTAATGTACTTCCTATTGGCCCCACCTTGTCTCCAACCATAAGTTCTGTTTTGTTTAAGGAATACATATTTGTCAAAGCTAAGCCTCTATACTTTCTAAGGATCTGTGCCAGTGAGACAGAGGGACCAGGAGTAAATGAAGTGCCCAGGACCCTCTGGAGTGCTGAGGATGACTTCCACTTATGACTAGTGCCTAATTATGACTAATTCCTCCTGTCCCCAGAATGCTCTGACCTATTCTGGAAGTTGGAGCAAACAGTTGATATTGTTCCTCTAGCCATATGGAGCCAATGGGAGTTCATATCCTAGCTATAAATTACAGAATCTACCCAATGGTGGTCTCCCAACTCCTGTTGGAGAGTCCTTTATATATACTTTAGTTGTCCTCCAAGATTTTTCTTTTAATTTCATATCCAAAGACTTTTTGCCCAATGAGAAACCACTAACCACATATGGTCATTTAAGTACAAACTTAAATAAAGCTTAGAATTTAGTTCAAGACTTTGTAGGGAATAAAACCGGGAAGTCATACATTAAGTGAAGTAACATAGGCTCAGAAGATAAACACCACATGTTCTCTCATACATGTGGGTCTTAGCTTCTGTTGCATGTGTGTGTTTATGTGGGAATGAGTGTGGGTGTAAATCATGAAGCTAGAAAACAGCCCCAGCCGGGCGGTGGTGGCACACGCCTTTAATCCCAGCACTCGGGAGGCAGAGGCAGGCGGATCTCTGAGTTTGAGGCCAGCCTGGTCTACAAGAGCTAGTTCCGGGACAGGCTTCAAAGCTACAGAGAAACACTGTCTTGAAAAACCAAAAAAAAAAAAAAAAAGAAAGAAAGAAAGAAGAAAACAGCCCCAAAGAGGAGAAAAGAAAGATCTGAGGATGGGGACAGGAGGTAATGGACACATGTGACAAGAGAGTGGGGAGAGGAAAGCTTGGGGAGAGCGAAGCATATACAATGATGTCATGGGCAAGCCTGGTGGCTTGTACACCGGATCCCCCATGCCAAACCGGAAGGCAGGACCACTGGGAGCAATCTGATCATGGGAGAGCTTCTAGATTCTTCCTGTGATTTGTCACTTACTGTCACTAAGGAGACAAGCATCAGGTCCAGCTTGTGCCCCCTGGTGCTCCAGCATCTGCTGTCTCACTGGGAGGAGATGCTGAGAGGGAGAGTTGTCTCCAGCCCTCTTGGAACAAGCTCAGTTCCATCTATATTAATGATACAGCCCACTAAGCTCCTGCACAAGGAATTCACCACATGAAATACACCCTAAAATACCCAGACATAAAACCTATTGGTGGATAAAATGGCTTCTTGTGGCAAAACTTCTTTATTTAATATACACTATACAAAACATTTAATTCCAGACTAGTACTGTCAGCACAGACAGAGTATCTTCAATATCATAGAAAACCCTGATGCTGAATGCATCCTATTGCATGAGAGTATCACAGCGTGGTGGGTGAGAGAGCCTGGGATCCATAATGAAACAGTGCTCTCTGCACAGCTTAGCAACTATGCCCCTCTCTCAGCCACAGCTGGCTACCCTGTGATAATGACAGCTATGACGGGCTGCTGTTATACAGAGCAAGTGGGACTTGGGGTGTGTTTATTTGTTGTGCTGAAACAGAAGTAAAAATAATTTCAGAGCCTCCCTTCCTCAGTCCTGAAGATCGTACTGAGCTTTGAGAGAATGATGAAGGATTTGGTGCTGGTCCCAACTTTTTGAAATTCTTAGAATTTCCTGCGCGATAGGCACGTCTGTGACAATTTATGCTAATCAGATGACCCAGGAAGGGATGGAGAGACCAGCCCTATGATTAGAATGTTGGAGTTCTGAAGCATGTAAGATCAGCCAGGCTTCTGAGAGGCAAGGAGGGCTACAGATACTCAGTCACATGACCAACACTCGACTCCAGCATGCCTGTCTGATAGATCTGTACTCAGAAGCATGGGTGAGCATCCCAGAATAACGTTTCTCTGTATGTATGGTCTTGCGTCTATGTGCCAGGAGGGTGGTAAATCTCATACATATGCATGTATACGTATATGTATATGGATGTATATATATGTGTATGTGTGTGTGTGTGTCACTTTTCTCATTAATGTGACAAAATTCCTGACAAAGGTTCACTGTTTTAAAAGATACCATTTGTCATGAAGGGGAAGACATGGCAGCAGCTTCTGGATAGCAGGAGTGTGCAGCTGGGACTCCTTGTCTCTTCGCATCTTGGCAGAACAGGAAGCAGAGAGCAAACAGGAAGTAGGGCTAGAGCTGGGCCTGCAACCTGTGATCCACTTCCTCCAGTGAGTCTCCAGCTCCTAGACTTAAAAGTTCAACAATTTTCCAAAGACTCACCACCAGCCAGGAGCCAAGTGCTCAAACACATGGCCGGGGTGACCATTTTACGTTCTAACTGTGTGAAGCTGGGACTTTAACTACAGTGCTCTTCTGAATTACACATCGCTAGCAGCCTGTCACACTGAAGACGGTAAGAATCCTCGAGTGCATAGCCAGTGTTTTTGCTTTCAGGGTCCAAAGCGAGAATAGTTATGTAGAGCCCTGTGCTCTTAGTTCATAGAGTGTGTGTCAGCCTTAGGTGGCTTAGTGTCACAATCACCGTGCTCTGGCCCCTGAAGCCTGTTTCCATTTGACCTGGTGGTTAGAGGTTGGAGAATATCATAAACCTTTCTGTCGTCATCTCTTAACACCAAATATGCTTCGAGATGCATCTCCAGGGTTTTGAGAACTTGCGTCACCCCCTAGACTCTCTTCAGAGATTAGAGGTTTCGGCTTCATGAGGTTTCTAAACATACGACACCACCAACTTGGTGGACTTGGAAATGAAGAATAGTGAGGGTGTCTACCAGTTTTCCCATGAAATTGTTCTGTGGGCTTTCGAGCTCTATCTAATGTGTGTAGTGAGACTGAGGGTAGAGGAGGTTGTGACCGCCACACATACAGTCCAGATGCTCTCCGGGCCACCGTGTTACATTTACAACGTCTTGGGGGCCTTAAAGCTGTGGTTCCTGCATGGTCCCTGTCTCCTGGACTTTGAAGAATTTGGGAGCAGGCTGAATATTCTGGCTCCTCTCTAGAGCACACCCCTGTGTTCAACACCCGAAACACAAATCGGTCTGTAGTTGGTTCTCTTTGAAAGAAGGCAGGACCAAGAGGTGGAAAAAAGAGGGTGGGGGCAAAGTGGACAATTTTCAACTCTTGATTATATTCCTGTGGGGTTCTAGCTGGCTTCCCATGTGGCCTACAGGAAAAAAATTCTAGAAAAAAGTGAAACGTAGAGAGCCCTGATGTGGGATGCCCCTCTGTATGCTGTGAATATGTTTTATTACTACTGGTTAATAAAGAAGCAGGTTTGGTCAAAAGCCAGGCAGACTATAGCTAAGCCAGAAAGTCAAACTGAATACAAGAAGAAAGAAGGCGGAGTCAGGGAGAGGGCAGCAGCGGCTGGAGAAGAAATATGTGAGTTACTGCCATGGCCACATGGCAATACATTAATTAATAGAAATGGGCTAATTTAAGATATAAAACTAGTTAGTAATAAGCCGGAGCCATTGGCCAAAGAGTATGTAACTAATATTAAGCCTCAGAGTGGTTATTCGGAAACTGGCAGGCAGGAGAGAAACGTCCATGAAGCAGAGGGTAGAAAAAGAGAAGGCTAGGAATCAACTGTCCATCAAATAACGAAAGTAGGGTTTTTGAACATCAAGAGCAATACTGTTTCTGAGCTATTTCCCCCTACAAACACTGCTAAGTTATTTATGAACCCTAGTCAGTTGTAGATGACAGAACCTAAATCCAGCCAGGTGGAGGAAATTTCCCAAGAGCACAAGGCGAGGCAGACGAAGAACCCAGAGAGAATCTGCCTGCTGACTTACAGTAGCATCCCGGGCAGCATCCCTGCTAGGCATCACGTCATCGCCATGGAGACAACTTTCACAACCCCAGAGTCCATTTCCTTCTTCCTTCCCCAGTGCTACCGTCCTATGCCAGGGTTTTCTGACCTCTCACCTAAACTATCGGCGACAGTTTCCAATCTTGCCTGTGGCCAGGTCACCTGCTCTGTCATCTGTCCTCATCACGGCAGGGAGGTTTAATCCTCACACACACACACACACACACATACACACACACACACACACACACACACACACAGAGGAGCTCATGGAAACATTCTTATGAGAAATGTTTAGTGACTTCCTGGTGCATGATGTAGTAAGTATTTTACTAACAACCTTTAGTACAGTATCCTTGGGCTGTCAGTGCCTCAGTAGAGTGTTCTTTACCTCAGGCCAAACCACGCAGTGCGCTGAGGCTCCCTGTTTGCCCATTGCTCCCTGTCTCTGGAAATATGTCTTTCCTGAATGGACCCATTCAAGAGTTACCCAGCCTATGGCGCCTTCCTCACTCCTACTGCTCCACATTAGCCCTTTCTCACTGTTACATGTGAACATCTCCATTATGCTGAGCTCCTGGGAGGCGGTAACCTGATCTTCTATTAGTCTTTCGATTCTACACGGTAAATATTCAGTGGATTCTCTTAGAAGGGAAGGATTAATTCCACCAAAGGTTCTGCCTCAGTGTGCGCTCATGTACCGCATACCAACTTTCCAGTCAGCGGCAGAGCAGCAGCATATACACCGGTGGCCCCATAAGATTGTATCACTTGGTGTTGTCTCTGTGGTCATAACGTCAAGCATAGCTCATTATGGACATGTTTGTAGTGATGCTGCTGGGGAGTCTAGACCAATGTTGTGTACTTGTGTCTTAACTTTTGATAAAAGGTTTAAAAATAAACACAGAAGAGGTTTACATGATAAAGATGTGAAGAAAAATGTTCACAGCTGTACAGCTGTGTTTAATAAATAGTATCACACAAGAGTACAAAATTAAAAGTTTACAAGGTAAAGAGCCATATTAATGGAACTGGAGAGATGGATCAGCAGCTAAGAGCACTGGCTGTTCTTCCAGAGGATCCAGGTTTGATTGCCAACACCCAGAAGGTGGCAAACAACTGTCTTAACTCCAGTTCCAAGAGATCCGACACCTTCTTCTGTCCTCTGAGGGAATACCTATTGCATGCCTATGATACACGGACAAACACGGGAGCAAAAAATGCTCATACCCATAAAATAAAATCATAAAAAATATAGTAAGCTAATGTTGAATGATTGTTGAAGAAGTAGCACGTATTATTTATTTAATTATATGTCAAACAGTCCTGTGCACAGCTCAGGCACAGTCTCCAGTCCCACCCCCGGCCTTCACATGAGCTCACTGTCTCACCCAGAGCGGCTTCTCGTCTTTTCACCCTCTCCATCCTCTTTTCACTGCACTTCAGATGCACAGATGCTCACCGCTGTGCCATAACTGCCTGCAGCGCTTTGCACTAGAGCACGCTGTTCTGCTTTGTAGTCTAGGAGCAATAAGACGCATGGAAGAGCCCAAGCACATAGTCACCTGTGCCAGCTAGGTTACCATGAATCCAGACTGATGGCCACACGCTGATGGAATTGCCTCAGGATGCAGTTCTCGGGCTGTAACCCTGCTGACAAGTGAGCCATAGCTAAATTATTAGTTAAAGACTATAGTGGTTAATCTCCGTTGTTCACTTCATTAAAGACACCTAGGAAATTTGCAAAGTGCCTTCTTGGTGTGGTCGTGAGGTTATCTCTAGAGTCAACTCATATGTTAGTCTTCAAACTGAATAGATAAGATCCACTCTGAATTGTGGGCACCTGGAACCTAGAAATAAGAAGAGGAAGAAGGGGCATCCATATTTATTTGCATACCGGGCTCTTTTCAGGTGGTTCGATATTTGCTGTTGCTGTCTTCCTAGACACTGGACTTTGCCTTTGAACATGACCCTTCAGGGCCCTCCGAGCCTTCTTCTGAGACTTCCAGCTTCTTGAATTAAGAAGATATTGGTTTCTGCAGATCTCTAGTCTTCAGAAGGTCATTGTGGGGTTATACTGTTGCATGGAGGGCCCACATTGGGTGCCAATTTGTTGTAAGGAGGGGCCACTTGTTTGTCCTGGCTGCCCAGAACAAAAATAATCACACAGAAACTGTATTAATTAAATCACTGCTTGGCCCATTAGCTCTAGTTCCTTATTGGCTAATCCTTACATATTAATTTAACCCATTTCTATTATTCTGTATATCACCATGAGGTCGTGGCCTACCAACAAAATTTCGGCACATCTATCTCTGGCGGCAGCTCCATGGCATCACCCTGATTCTACCCTTCTTTCTCCCAGCATTCAGCTTAGCTTTCCCTGACTACCTAAGTTCTGCCTTGCTATAGGTCCAAAGTAGCTTCTTTATTCATTAATGGTAATCACAGCATGCAGAGGGGACTCCCACATCATTATACAGTCTTTTGTCATGTGATCCTATCTGGTCAACCCTTCTTACTGTTGTGGAATATTATTTTAAGATGTGTTACATTTGTTTATGCTGTGGAATATTTGTTTAATGATGCAATGATGTATTGCATTCTTTTATGTTGTATTTGTTTAACTCTGTGAAGCTGTGTTACTTTGACTGTCTAAAACATCTAATAATCTAATAAAGAGCTGAACAGCCAATAGCAAGGCAGTAGAAAGGACAGGTGGAGCTGGCAGACAGAGAGAATAAAGTGTAGGAAAAATCTGGAGGGAGAGAAAGAAGAGCAAGAGTAAGAAGAAGAAGCTAGGGACCAATCACCCAGTCACACAGCTAGCCATCGAGTAAGAGTGAAAGTAAGGTATACAGAAGTAACAAAAGGAAAAAGCCCAGAGGCAAAAGGTAGATGGGATATTTTAAGAAAAGTTGGCTAGAAACAAGTGAAGCTAAGGCTGGACACTTATAAGTAATAATAAGCCTCCATGTGTGATTTATTTGGGAGCCCGGTGGTAGGCCCACAAAGGAGTCAAAAGGGCAAAGAATAAAAACTACCAACAATATCTTACAATTATACATACATACATATATACATACACACATATATACATATATTCCATATACACACACACATATATACATATATATATATTTGTATATACATCGCTGATATGATCCTGACTAATAAATGTTTTTCTTTGGATAGTAAGGTCTTTTACTTCTGCAGTAGAAACTCCCCTAAAAATATTCTCATATATTGAGCTCCATAACCAAAGTAATGATAAACAGACCCTAACGGCTGAAGTGAGTTGACAGGAAAATGGCAGGGATTCCCTCCTTCACTGCGGTTGCTAAATAAATATTGGAAGTTTGGAGAGAATCCTTCAAAGATTCCCACCCCCAATGTTTATGCATTTGCATAATTTATTAGATAACAGAGCTTACAAATAAGCTGTCCATGCATCTAGAACAAGACTGTGCATGACCAGCCACAGTGACCTGCCCTTTATTGTAATTAAGAACACACTGGGGATTTTTGTGCTTTGTTTGGGACTTTTGAAATCATAGAGAATTGAGATAAAAATTCATCACTTAAAAATGACATGAATTTCTCTTTCATCTCTGTCTGATTTAAACGTTTTATGTGCAGTCCATATCAATTACAGTCTTTACAGATCCCCAGCAAATGTCAGAATCTGTGTTTATGATGCAAGAGCAGAGCAAGAATAACAGAAATTATTAGGGATATATCATTTTAGAAAAGAACCTTGGGTGAAGGGGAAAATACACAGGCACTTTAGGAGCAGACTGGGCAGTGGATAGGACTCTATCTTCCTCCAACACATGATAAAATGCAATTATAGCATGCAGTTCATATGCAGGCTGCGAGTCCCTTGAGGATTGCTGTTGTAAACTAAGCTAGGTTTTTTTTTTTTTTAAGACTGTCACAGATTTTCTTTGTGTTCTGTGCTGTATGTGGGGTGGGAGGCACAGGATAAAAGTGGGAAGGAGAGCAACGTATTCAACAGTTGGTTAATTTTTAAAAGAGGTCTGGGGAGATGGCTCAGTGAATAAAACACTGCTACACAGTGTGACGGCTCCTGTTCAGATCCCAGAACTCACGTAAACGCCAGCTGGCTGTGGCTGTCCCACCTGTAAGTCCATGGAAAATAGAGGAAGATGAGGCCAGCCGAGTCCTACCCGCCAGCTTTAGCTTCAGCTGAGAGATCCTGTCTCTACAGAGAAGATGAAGAGCGATGGAGGAAGCCAGCCCCGTGCCTCCCCACACATGTATGTGCACATGTTCACCCCAACACAAGTGAACATGCATGCATACACATAGACATGCACAAAAAGGAAAGGCTTTTGTAGGTTCTTTCATGGTGATAGCGTCTTGAATTCAG
Source organism: Ondatra zibethicus (assembly GCA_004026605.1). Taxonomy (NCBI): domain Eukaryota; kingdom Metazoa; phylum Chordata; class Mammalia; order Rodentia; family Cricetidae; genus Ondatra; species Ondatra zibethicus. The sequence goes on along the minus strand of PVIU01002211.1, from coordinate 127,770 downwards.
CCTTTAAATGGGAACTTCCCTTACACTGCAATCTTGGCAGAGATGAAAAACTTAATATCAAGAGTGGCTTTTTACATAACTGCCCTGTGAGATCAGGATAGAGATCTGCAAACAAGTTCTGCTTGTCGTCACCTTACTTTGGGCAGCTTGTTTCCTGAAGTCTGAAGAAACAACGTTTACATTTCTTATACAGTTACACTGTAGGGCTGCATTCCGAAGGAGCCTGTCACCAAGTTCTTTCCAAGCGCTCCCAGAGGGCATGGCTCCGAGACCAGGCCTGTGCCTTTGCATGTGTTGTTGACAGCTGTGGGCTGTAGACGGCCCTCCCTTCAGAACTCCTGCTAAATGGGACTTGTAATCCCCTTCCCACCCATGCTTACTCCCCAGGGCAAGAATGTTGACTCCTGCTTTCTGTCACCTGTCAGAATCCATCCTCCTGTCACTGGCTTATATGGACAAGTTGGCCCAGGGTCATGTGACCTTGGGTTGCTAAAAACAGCTCCATCACCCACTCCGAACCAGGGCCTGAAACAATGTCCTCCATAGAGAGAAACGTAAAGGACACTTGATCACACAGCCCTTGGAATTATTTCCAGGAAACACTTGCAGTGGCCGTCCGGGAGCTCCCGTCCCCTGGCAGCACACTCAGGGACGGCCAGGAAATGAGCGCTTCTTTGAATTACAAGTCTTTCTCCAAAGAGCAGCAGACCATGGATAACTTGGAAAAGCAGCTGATCTGTCCCATCTGCCTAGAGATGTTCACGAAGCCCGTGGTCATTCTCCCCTGCCAGCACAACCTGTGCAGGAAATGTGCCAGTGATATCTTCCAGGTAGGTTTGTTTGGAAGTTGGAGGGTGTGGTGTGCCCTCCACCCTGCGTCAAGGGTTTGAAGTCAAAGCTGGTTCCCTTAGAGCACTCTCTGAGGCTGTTATCAGTGTGTTTGAATCGTTTCCCTGGGTTCGGCTGTCAACTCCCTTCCCACTTCCAAATCCAGTTGTGTTTTAATTCTAAGAGCCACATTTGTCGTTAGTAAAACAAAACAGAGGCATCGAATCTGTTTAAAAATTGAAAATGAGTTTCCGGCCAGGGTATGAGTGTTGGAGCGTCTGGTTGAAACTTTGGGTTATGAAAACACAGGATAGAAACATGCTTCTTGATGATGAGGGTGTACTATAGGTTTGGCTGTGGATCAGAGGAGGTCCCGGGTTTCAGGACCGCTTGCCGGAAGCTGAGGAGTCCATATTGTGCCTAGTGTCAGAGAGTGAAAATAGTCTCCAAGAGAGCTCCCTGTGGCATTACTCAGTTCCTTTTTTTTTTTTCTTGCTTGGCAAGAACAGGCCTCTAACCCGTACTTACCCACGAGAGGAGGGACCACTGTGGCGTCAGGGGGCCGGTTCCGCTGTCCCTCCTGCAGACACGAGGTGGTGTTAGACAGACACGGGGTTTATGGACTTCAGAGAAACCTGCTCGTGGAGAACATCATTGACATCTACAAGCAGGAGTCCACCAGGTAAGAGTGGCTCCGAGAGCCAAGCCTACTGGCTGCTTTGTCTGTTTGCTTTCAGCTCAATGGGTCGATGCACGACGTGTTTGTTCTTTAAAAGACTTATCCCTCCCTGCCAGTCCTCCCCAATGACATAGAGTTGCTCACGGAGGAGAGAAGGAAGCTGGTGAGCCTGCTTCTGTGCCATCAAAGGCAGTCATGTTGGAAGAGGTGTCCTGCCACCCAGAGCCTTGCATTACCTTCAGTTTAGACATATTGACACGTTGTAGGCTCATTGTAAGTCCAGATCCTATGTTACAGAAAAACTCTAGTACAAACATGTATATAAGGCAAGAAACATCAATGCCCAAAATATCCCAGGTCCCAGTTGCCTTGCCTTAAAGTTGTCTAAACAACAGCAATCTTACCATTTCAAACACTCTGACATCATCATTTGTCCTAACAGTGACTCTCTGGAATGCTCAACACAAGGGATAATGCCAGTTTTCAGGAACTTCATCTACAGAAATGGGAGAGGAAACAAACTTCTGGCTGTTTCCCTACCACTGCGTAGTTTTAGCACCCACTTGCTGATTGATTGGCGTGTCGCATGTATTCACTCATTGAAATATTTTTAAAGGCTTCTTATCACACCACACAAGTTACACCGTTCCTTTCCTAGCGGTGAAACTGCAGTTTATTCCTAGAAGGCACAGTCTGAAGAGCCCTCTCTCAATTCTGCATAGGTCATTTGAGTTCAAAACCTCAGTATCCATATGGAGATCACGCAGAAATGGACCCATGGTGACCCTTATTATATGGGGCATGTGCTTACGGAACATCTGCAGGGCTGTAAATGCCATGCGCCCTTTGCAGGAAAGTTGTTCCGTTAATCTAACATGTAATTATTGCAATTATTATGCCCATTAGTTTCTGCTTAAGATTCAGAGCTAAATTAGATAGTACCAGGCTATAGATGGAATTGAGGGAATTGCTGATGACATATTGTGGCCACCTGTTTCCCTTGCTTCCAAATCTATGGACAAGAAGGAAAATGGTACCAGAGTTACGGATCTGATTCCATTGTATTTCACTGTGTTAAAATTCAATAGAGGTATCCCAATGGGTACATCCATAAAATGCTCCCATGTCTGGGGCTCAGGGAACATTGCAGAAGAAGGGGAGGAAAGACTCAAAGAGCCAGCTGATCAGGGAGTTTGCTGTGAGACTGTCAGAAGCTACACCCATAGCTGCCCCCCCAACATGATTGCCTAAACATGAACTGAACAAGGACTACAAGAAGAGACGTGCTAAAGTGGGTGGGGAAAGACCACGAGGCTTCAAATCACAAAGAACCACAGGCAACGAAGAGATATTGAGAGTGGGAGTAATAGACTTTCCCAGCAAAGAGCATGCAGATTGGTTACCCAATTCCAAGTGGTCAGTCCTGAAAACGTAATAGGAGTAACGTATAGATTAAGTAGGATATATATAGGCACATAATGGCAATTTAAAAAGAGATCGTGAATTTGAAAGAAAGGAGGAGTAGATGGGAGGGCTTGGAGGGAGGAGAGAAAAGGGAGAAATGATGTAATTATATTATAATCTCAAAAATGAAAAAACGGAACTTCACATTGTCTCCTTATGAGATCACCCTGGCAACTAATAACCGGCCAATCATTAAAAGGCATCTCTGTGGCTATGGTTTCAGTATCACGTACAGTGCCTTTCCAGAACAGGGCCTCTGCAATGATCGCTCCTTAAACAGCACAGAGAAATGCCCCACGGACAGGCTTCTGGATTCTATTTATTGCCGTTATTTTTCTGCCTCACTGCTCACCTGGTGGGAACTTCAGACATGACCGTAACAGCATTTGCTATGAAATCTAGAGGACAGGAAGTGTTAAAGCTTGTCGTGTTAGTCCAACTACAAGACATAGCCTGTCTTACCATAAAGTCAGCCTGATGCCCCTTGAGAGGATGGGGAACAAACTGAACAAAAACAATGAGCCAAATCTCTACCACTAAAGCAAGAGCCAACTGGAAGACTGATAATTTTGTGATTATAAGATTCTTACATCATTTCTTAAACTCAAGCCACTTTGGGGTGTTTTTACATGGTAGTAGCCTAGAAAGGCTTAGCCACATCTAACTTAGCTGTTCGTTAAGTTTGGAAGTCGTACCAGACTTGAACCCCAAGGCTTGGGATATATTAGATGACCTTAGAATAACCTCGGGCACACAGAATAAGCTAACCCCAGCTCTATTGGCAGGGTCAACAGAGAGGGAAAAGGCTACCGTGACGGACTTTGTATCACTCAACTCTGGCCTCTTACAGAACAGCTGGAGTCTTGACTCCTGGCCTTAGCTAGCATTCTGCATGGTGATGCGCTATGCACAGTTTGGGTTGGGCAAGAGAAGCCACTAACTTGGTTAATATTATCATTGAACGCAGAGATTAATTTGCTGCTATAATAAGCAAAATGGCTTTGTATTGTGTGTTAGACTCTGTTCAGGTGCTTTACCTATGAATCAGGTGTTCCCAATAGTCCTCTGAGGAGGGTTATAGAATCCCTCTAACAAAATTTTTAAATGCTTATGCATGTGTGTGTGTGCATGTGTGTGTGTGATATGCAGGTGTGCATGTTCATGTGTGGCAGTTGTATGTGCACGCGTGTGTGGAGATTAGCAGTTGATCAGACAGTCTGCTCTGTGACACTCCACTTTATTTTTTAAGACATCTGTCACCAGAACGAGAGCACAGCTGGCTGACAAGACAGGGCTTCTCCTCAGTGTCACCAGGATTAGGATCACAGGCACATGCCACCACACTGTCTGTTTGTTTTTAAGGATGCTTAGAATCAAATGCAGGTCCTCATACTTGCATGGCAAGTACTCTATTGACTAAGACATTTCCCAGCCCTTTTGAACTGCTCCAATAGGAATGAAATACATAAATACTTTAATTTTAAGAGAGTCTTAAGCCAGACTACAAGGCCTCTAGTAAGGGTTGTTCCCAGCTTTCTGTCTCATGCCCTGTCACTCCCCAAATGCAATGACTTTTAATTCTCCTAGCTACTTCCTGATGTTTGTCACCAATGATAATTGTGTTACTGGTTTATTTTTGAACAAAATTTTTAGATTTATTTACTTTATGAGTGTTTTGCTTGTATGCATTATGTGTACTATGTTATGTGCCTGATACCTGTGGAGGCCAGAAGAGGGTGTCAAATCCCCTAGAACTAGAGTTACACATGGTTAGGAGCTTCCATGTGGATGCTGGGAACCAAACTCTGGTCCTCTGCAAGAGCAACAACGTGTGCTTTTAACCACGGAGCCAATCCCACACCGTGTGTATGCTGCTGTTATGTTTCTATCTCCTGGTTTTGTTTTCAATGTTAGGGTTGAGGGAGCCCTCTTATTGCTGGGTCCTACTCTCTACTTGGGGATTCCTTTTTCTCCCTCTAGGGTTGAATCCCTTGGACCCACGTCCTATCTATCAGTTTACACTGTTGCTTTTATGGACCACATTTCCACGTGCAATCTCTTAAAATGTCCCCTGAGTCCTCCTCTTTATAGCCCCCACCTTCACAACAGCGCGTAGAGGTCCTGCTAAAGATTCTGGCGACAGTTCTCAAACCTTCCTAGGAATCTCAGCTTCTGGCCAGCAGGCCATCAGCAGGAATGCAACTGAAGAAAGTCACTTCCGCTTTGTCTAGACGTTTCCATTTTTCAGGATTTGGCAGCCCTCTCCTATTTGCTGCCATCTCACCTTTTGTGTTTTTATATATTTTTATTTCCTTGGTCTCTTTTGGGAGGTTCCCACAGGACGCATGAATAACCGCCTCTGCTCATTCTGCCACATTTAATTAGAAGACACTTCATCTTATTCCCAGATGGATGGAAACCAGAGCCAAAGGTGTAGTAATGCATTTAAGGCCATACATACACGCATGAATCAACACGCGCAGAAGTTGGGCTGGAATTAAGCTTTCAGATAACTTTAACTACAGTGGGACTAGCTGAACTTCCTCACCAGGACTTAATATTCACTCCTCAGTAAACACTGTGGTAGCCCCAGCAACCTAGGAGACCAGAGACAATAAGCTTTAAGAATAAGATGCCCGTAGTACCGAACAGTGAGAGGCTACTTTCAGCTTTCAGTACTGAGCCCTGAACCAAAACCGTGTGCTCAGCCGCTCTCAGCCACCAGCAAGTATTTACATCCTCAATTCTCTGTGCCAAACTTGTTTCAGGTCTGTTATTTGGTGTAAGTGGTCCATAGGTTTTTCTTATTTAGAAGAGATTGGTGCCTCTAGGCCCATGTTGTTCCTAAACGAAGCGAAAACAAAACAACAAAATTACTAATAAATAAAGGAAGTATTATGGAAAAAATGAGTAAATTGTATCATGAACAAAAATAAAATATAACCTTCTGGCTGTTTCCACATATTCAATATCCGTGTTTCCTGCATCGCCTGAGCTCTGTGACTTCACATCCCCACAAGCTGGCCATGGTGCCCTCGGGACATGGGGAGGGAAGCAAGCCTGTGGCGGGGGTGGGGGAGTGGGGGGGTGGGGGGATGTTCCAGCAGCTATGCACCAGACTGCTCAAGCAAAACCACAGTTTACACTATGTACAGGCATAGAGGCCAACTCAGAGCCGGCAGAGGCCAACTTGTGACTCCTGCTCTCAGATAACCCCAAGTCCCACTTTCAGTTTGTTCTCGATTTTATCAGCTATTCATCGAACACCTGTTTCAGCAGCATTCCTCTGTGTGGGAAGCGCTGCTCTAGGCACAGGGTGTACAGCAAAAAAGAAGACCACCGACTACGGTTCACCTTCTGGTGGAGGAGACAGGCCTGGGAAGGGAAGCAATCTTCCCGTTCATGGCCATGCTTCCCGACTTGAGTCCCAAATAAACGGGTGAAGCGGGAGGCCGTAGATTTCATGAATGTATACAGCTTCAGGACCAGAGAGAGATTCCTGTTACAAACACTAGGTTCCAAAATCTTGGACCTGGAATCTCATGAAACTTCTTACAAGATCTAGAGCTTTTTTTGTTTTGTTTTTTTAAACAAGATTTAGACATTTATTTCTGCCAGAGTCCTGTACGTGACTTCTACCCAGTACAGTAGAGATGTAGCACCACGCCCCCTGCCTTCTGGGTCTGGTACTGCAGCTACATAATCCCACACACCAGCACTGGGGTGCTCCAATACTGGGACACATGATTCACAGGAGACAGTGTGTTTCACATCACCCTACATCTTTACACATCTGAATGATATTTACATCACACAGTGTGCGTATGTAATCCACACGTATACTTGAAATAAACTTTCATGTGTTAATACTTGTAATTCTTATCACGGGTAATTCCCAGTTCGGCTGCTCTACTACATTTTGAATTTAGAAATACTGTCCATTACTCGCTAAAAGGATTCTTTGTCTAGACAACCCTGTGGTTTTTTAAGAAGGAGATTTCAACAGCAACTGAGAAAAAAAAAGTAGTACCAAATTGAACATGAGAGACTGTGGGAGTCTTTTGGTTAGGGCCGGGGGTGGTCAGGGCTAGGGCGTTTGCAATGCTTGCCCCGCCTCTGCTCTGCCCCATAGATGTCGATACAGATTGATCTTCCTACCTCCTCCCAGGCCAGAAAAAAAGTCCGAGCAGCCCATGTGTGAGGAGCACGATGAGGAACGCATCAACATCTACTGTCTGAACTGCGAGGTGCCCACCTGCTCCCTGTGCAAAGTGTTCGGCGCTCACAAGGACTGCCAGGTGGCTCCCCTCACCCATGTGTTCCAGAGGCAGAAGGTAGGAACCTCGCTTCGCCGCCGCCCCTTCTAAGCACCCGGGAGAAACTCGGCATAGCCAAAGCGGGGAGCTCAGCAGAAGGCAGGCTGTACGTGGAAGGCCCCACAGAAAGGGGTCCTGTAGTTTCTCTCATATTCAATTCTCTCCAAGATTGAGGTGCTGGCCAGAGAGGAAGAATGCTAAGGTTTAGAAAATGGGGCAGAAGGACTGGGTGACTCTCTGTGACTTTTGGAGGTTGCTGAAGATGGGTTGCGTTAAGGGGGCTGGTCAAGTGCCAGCTGCTAAAGATGACTCAGAGTTAAACTGCAGCCAAGAATTCGATGGTCTTCACTTTCCCCTAGAAGAATTTTGATTGTTCATTAATACAGTGATCCCGTGCCCTCACCCACATTTCTCACCCACTCCTCGTATGGGAGAGTCACAACCGTAGCACACAGTGGCAGCTTGAGGTCTGTGCCTCCTGCTGGCCTCCAAGTCGCCTGGGCCAGTGCTAAAAGGCACCCTTTGAATGTCTCTCCTCCCAGGGACTGGATCTGGGCCTCCTCATTCTTACCCAGTGCAGTCTCCTCACCCGCTCGTGGGCCCTGCTTCCTGTAGCAGCAGCCTAGAACTCATGCATCTATGAAGATAAAGGGGTACATGTGTCAGGGGGTCAGTCGCATCTCAGTTTCTTCCACTTACAATCACTGATTCCAATTCTATCTCAAAGACCAGAGCTGGAATCCGTTTGGAAGCCAGACTCGTGCGACACCTGTCGCAACCAGCGACCTTGATTCGCTTTTGTTGTTGTTTTTGTTATTTTCAAGACAGCGTTTCTCTGTGTAATCCTGGCTATCCTGGAACTCGCTTTGTAGATCAGGCTGCCTCAAACTCACGTAGATTCAACTAAAGTTTCAAATGCTTGACAACCAGGCTTACTACGGTTTAGCCTAGACCTTTCCTCTTAAAGTTCAGGTTCAAATTGGTTGTGTGTCTTGCTCAATAACCTGGAGAAGGTCAGGTCAAAGGGCTGGGCTTCCCATGTGCCCACTCAGTGCGCCTTGTGGCTCCATGTCTGGGCTGGAGGAGGGTAAACAGGAAGAGAAGAATACGTGTTGGGTTAAAAAAACCACAAGAATTTTAAAGTTGTAATACCCTTGCAAAAGCTGGCCTTATGTTACAGTTTAAGTTTGTGTGACAGTCTATGAACATTTCTATACTATATTAGCATAGTAGGATTGCAATATACATGTGCCCAATAGATAAATATTTATTGCATTTATTGCTCAAGTAAAGTTAGTCCTGAGCTGCACTAGACAATTCATTTTGAGTTCCCAGTGTCACATATTTGAGTCTGTCACACTGCCCTAGTTATGAACTGTTTAGAATTCTCCAGCTTCAATATACTATTATTCATAGCTTATAATTGTTCTTCATGTTTTTAACTGAATCCACATCTCCAGCAATAATGTGGTGAAAAAGATGGAATCTTGTCTCACACAGAGCCAACATTTGCTTACAGTATCAAGAGGTTCCCAGGTTTCCCACGACGAGCCCCCACCTCAGTCTTTAGATGTGATTAATTGCATTTCCTGGATTTTGTATGAGGAGGTCACAACCACATCTACTTCTTACAGTGACTTAATTCACACCTAAATTAATAATGACAGAACGTTCTGGCTTTTCTTGGCCATCTTCATCCTCAGACTTGTTTTCTGGGGCCAGAGGGGCATCACTGAGCCACCCTGCCAGCCTGAACGGGAGATGTAGGTCACCAGCAGTTTCCGGTCCTTGTCCGCAGCCCACGATCATCCACGGTTAGGAAACCCCTAATATCTGGAGTCCTGTTTTCTCTTCGTTAGTCGGAGCTCAGCGATGGCATCGCTGTACTTGTGGGAAGCAACGATCGCATCCAGGGAGTGATCAGCCAGCTGGAGGACACCTGTAAAACAATCGAGGTAGGTCAGCTGACTCACAGGGACTCAAAACCAGTCCTGATCATCCTACAGGCGAGTGGTTGTCTCGGTGACACACTAGAAAACCCATCCCAATGTTCCGTTCTTCCCCTATCTTAGAATGGCCTCCTTCCTAGCACTTAAGGGGACTTACCTCGTGGCTTGATGAGGTAGATTCTTACCATAGCTGTTCAGGCAGTAATAACTGTGTGTGTGCTCTTCCTCAGTCAGCTCCTTCAGAGAGGTTAGCTGCAAGACAATCAGTTGCCGGCAATGGAAGGGAACAGGGTTGCTATTACTTAACAAGATTTCTTGGTGGAAAACTGAACAGTCTTCAGAAGTGCTAACAGTGCTTCAGGAAGACTTGTAAAGGCCTGAACTGCACAGCTGTGCCCCCATAGCAGTCATCATGGGGGACCCCGAGGAGGAGAAAGATCTCCCCAGTTGTGGCTAGCAGGCTGGGCTACTAACCACTCAGCTTCCGGTGCACAGTTCTCATTGCTGTGTGCTAGGCCTCTCTCATTGCCTGTTATTTCCTTCTGTCCCCATTTCCCGAAGATAACAGTTCCGACATGCTGGATTGTCTCTATGTGCATTCTCATAAAATATGTATTTTTTAATGTATGTGTCTTAGTTACTTATCTATTATTATGAAGAGACACCATGACCAAAACAGCTTATAAAGGAAGCAGTTAACTGGGGGCTTGCTGGAGTTTCAGAGATTGAGAAAGAGAGAAAGAGAGAGAAATTGAGACTGGGTCTGGTGTGGGCTTTTGAAACTTCAAAACCTACCCCAGTGACACTTCTACTCCAACAGGGCAATACCTTCTAATCAGTGCCAAAATAGTTCTACCACCTAGGGACCAAGCATCCAAATATGTGATAGCAAACCATCACAGCCTTTTAGCTTCGCAAATGTTATGGCATTGTGGCTTCTTTGCGTTTTGAACCAAGCATTATGTTTTTAAGGTCCATCCATGTTACTATAAGCATGAAAGGCGACAATCACTTATTCTGCAGAGCTTACAGGCATGAAGATGCTTAGCACGGTACCTGGTGCAAAGTGTGTGGTCTCATTACCTTCCTATTACCGAGGTCAAGTATAAGTCCATGTCTGAGGGGATGGCTTCAAGATTTCACTAGTTATCATTAGCCTATCTTAGATTTACACATCATTAAAATCAATTTCCTTTCTTCTCCACACTCATATTACTGAAAAGATCTTTGGTATGTGGAGATTCACTTACAGAGGGAATATTTTCTCCTGGTGAAGAGTGTAAACGATCCAGAAATGGGCAATGTAAACTGTTTTCTCTCTACTTATTTACAGTGAAGATCAGTCACTAGCCAGGAATCAGCACTCCAATATGAGTCTAGTGTGCGTAAACAGCCTGTTGCTTGGGTTGAACAAGGCAGTCTCTAGCCACCTGGAACAGCAGAGCCTCCCCAGAGATGTCTTTGTGGAGAGGCTGGCTTCCTGTCCGGGATAAAGACATCAAAAGATGTGTGTAAAGTCCTGTGGACCACTGAAGTCTCGGGCAAGGGAAACAACTTCACTCTGGCTGTGTTTAGGAAGGACAACAGGTCATCAGTCACAGAGGCTAGCCAGGGTCTTGGCAGGAAGCAGCCGTCTCTAGTTACACTTGAGAACAAGCCAAGAAAGTACAGGTTTAAAGCTAATTCAGCAGGAAGGGTTTAGTTAGGGACAGTATGGACAGCAGCCGAGGTCAGAATCCTCACCCCTTTCTTACTGGTAACGTCACCATCTAATTCGGCAACTTTTCTGGGTGTTTCCACAGAGCCCTAGAGAAGGGTGTGCTATCACTCCTTCCGAGTCAGTAAGATAGGGCTTGTACTTAAGGTGCCCATCATCACACCAGGCTTGGCGACGTAGACATAATTCCAGTTTCTCCGGAGGGTGAGGCAGAGGGCTTAAAAGTTCTAGAATAGCCTGTATAAAAATAAAATAAAATAAAAATAAAAAGAGGCCGGGGAGAAAGAGTGATTTTCTAGCACACAAAAGCACCGAGTCCAAAGCCCAGTTCTTTGAGGAAAAATGAATCTATCCACACTCACACGTTTATTTCAGCCATGAACACCACGAGCATAGAATTATGCATATTGCATGGGATCTATAGATTCATACCTGACCATTTTAAATGCCTGCATCCATATCTAACCAGTATTTTCATGGAGGACCTTTAAATAGCAGAGCTGGGGTGAGGGGGTTGTTTGTTGTTTATTTGTTTGTAACTGGTTATCACTCCGTAGCCCACACTGGCCTTGAACTTGTGGTCCTTTCTCAGCCTCCTAAATGCTGGGATTAGAGACATAGCCATCATGCCTGGCAATTTTCAATGTCTTGCTTATGTAACCCTGCATTTCCCAGCTTTGTAAGGTGAGTCTCGTATTTTTAATAACTGGTAACACCAGGCGGGACCGAGCAGACGTGATATGGATAAGCATGGCTCTTTCTCGTCAGTTTAGGTGTTTCAGATGGAGATGGAGGGGCCGCCTCAGAGACATCTTTGGATATAATAAATGGAGTTCTTTAACTATAATTCCTATGCTCTGTTTTAAAAGGCCTGAGATCAGGCCAACATCCACCTTGTTCACCTATAACCCAGAAAAGCCCTTATGTCAAGGTTGTCAACAGCAAGCATTATGTAAATGCTGCACGTCACTTAGCTATCCTCGTCACAAGAAGGAATAATACAACAGACTGAGTATCATCTGGGAGACTCCAGACCCTTGGCCAGTACAGAGCTGTTTTGACGAGCAAGGGCACAGGTTGAGGGGGCAGGGGCTGAAGCCCAATCTGTGCAAAAAGGTCCAACTTGGTCTTTTCCTAGAAATATTCTGGTCTGTGTTCATGGGACTGCTCCAAGTGTTTATAACTGGAGCCCTGAATGAACGCTTGGCTTACTAACCTCATTCTTCTTAAGATGGTTCTTTGTTCAGTATTATTAACTTGATGTCTGTTTTTCTATTTCTTTTTTGGGAAGGAGAGTGGAAGGGGACTTTGAAGTACTGTGTCTCACGTACAGCTGCATTTCTGCACAAGTGCCCAGATAAATGCTGGAGGAATGTGGTGGAGACACGAGTGGGTGGTAGAGCCACAGGTGCTTAGTGACAAGTGGCCAGGCCACGGCTTTATCTTCAGGCTATTTTGGACGCAGAGCTATGCTCCTTACATGGCGAGAGCAGCGGTTATAGTCACTTTAGAATTTTCCTGTCATGCCTATAGCACAAGCCTAAACTGGGTCTGACGATTTGTCTTACTTCTGGAGATGACATTCTGAAACCGGCTGGGAATGGAGCAGGGAATGCTGTAGCCTAAAGAACATCAGACGTATCTCCACATTTCCAAGTCACAGAGTCCTGGAGCTGTAGCGTCAGAGAGATACTATCAATTATCCAATCTGGCCTGTCACTACCATCACAAATCATCTTTTTAAAAATTGTCCCAAGATTAAGTTGTTCCCATAACTTTGAATAGTTGTAGTTCAGTGTTTCCTTTGGAGGAGTTGATGAAGTACAGATTTGGATCATACATTTAAGTATTTATTTCTCTAAACAAATGAAGACTTTTGGGTGAAGTCAAATATTTATAGATGCAAATTTTTATAGCCATTTGATTATCTTCCAAACTCCTATTTCCCAAGACTTTATTGAATGTTTCACTGTGTTCACGTAATGCTGGGGAATATCTATGTCCTAGCATAAATGATGCTGCATAGTTGTTTCCCTCCATGGGAGATCTGCCAACCAGTTCCCAAATAAATACATGAAGACTTATTCTTACTTATGAATACCCGGCCTCAGTTTGGCTTGTTTCTAGCCAGTTTTTCTAACTTAATTAAAGTTATCCCATTTCTCTTTAACTACATTTTGCCTCTGGGCATTTTACCTCTCTTTATTCTATCTATCTTTCTTTCCTTCTTACTCCTGGGTGGCTGCCCCTGGCCTCCTCCTCTTCTCCTTTTCTTGCTCCTCCCTCTTCTCATTCTTCTTTTCTCGAGCCTAGATTTCTCCTCCTATTTATTTTCTCTGCCTGGCAGCTCCACATATCCCTCTCTCCTGCCTAGCTATTGGCTGTTCATCTCTTTATTAGACCAATCAGGTGTTTTGGACAGGCAAAGTAACACAGCTTCGCAGAGTTGAACAAATGCAACATAAAAGTATGCAACACATCTTCGCATCATTAAACAAATATTCCACAGCATAAATGAATGTAACACATCTTAAACTAATATTCCACAACAGCACTGAATTTTGGGAAATGTTTATTCTAATAGAGGATTTAGACAGTTAATCAAATGTGCAATGCTAATTTTGTAGAAAAATAAGTACCTAGGAAGGAAAACTGAACCAATAAAAATCCAACCATTAAGGCTCAGTTGGTAAAGGTGTGTCATGTCAGCATGAAGAACTAAGTTTGATACTCAGAATCTATGTAAGAAAATCCTGGAGTGACACATGCTTGTAATAATAGTGACAGGGGAGGCAGGGACACATGTGTTCTTGGGGCTTGCTAGCCAGACAGTTTAGCATAATCATCATATAGGTAAAAGACACTCTTATTTTTCCATACAAAGCTTCTTTTCTCAATTGCTTGTCCATTTTTAGCAAATGTATGTGTGTGAGGTATGCTTGTGTGAGTAGTTTACATGGCTGTGTTTGTGTGTTCTTATAGGTGTGGGTGTATATGTGAACATCTGCACATAGAGGGCTGAGGTCAGAATCAGGTGTCGTCAGCAATTGCTCTGCCTTAGATTCCAAAGCAAGGTCTCTCGCTGAGCCCAGAGTTCACCACTCTGCTTAGTCTGACAAGTCAGGTTTCTCCAGGGAAACTGCTTCCTCACGCTGGTTTACAGATGGGCTGGCATGCCTGCACAGCTTTTACTGGGTTCTGGGGATACAAACTCTTTCCTCATGCTTTGGGGGCGTTTCCCCCACTGAGCCACCTCCACAGCCCTGTACATCTTGTTATGAATTATTGCTGATAATTTATACAAACAACTAAAAGCAGAGCTTCTCCATTTTGACATTTCTATAAAGGCTACAGCTGGCTAGTGACTTTAGGTCAATATTGAAGAAGACCTACCTACTTCTATGGGAATAGCTGAGTACCTGATTTGCTTTTCTTTTCATTTGGGGTTTCAGTCTTGGTTAGAAAGAAATATTCCACCTGTCCTCATCTTACCACATCAGTGTGCAAAGGATAATCTTCCCTTTATGAGATAATGTCTCCTTTATCACATCCATGCTTGGTTCTCCTTGGAACTGGGGTGAATTATACTTTTATTAAAGTATTGTAGACATCTGTAATTTGTTCTCCTAAGAAGTGAGAATGTGTAACAGTTCTGAAGACAGGGGAAGAGTCACTGTGCAGCCAGGGCCTTGTCATCAGAAGATGCCTATCTAGTGCATCAGAGGCCAGTATCTAGTTTATTGGAAACAGAGTTAGTTCACTGGCTAAGCATACACATGCAGATACAAGGCACACACATACACATACATACCCACACACTCACATACATACACACACACGCACACACACACATGCACAGAGGTAGGGGAACACTGAAGCCAGAGACATCAAAAAGAAGAAAATAGGAAGCATGGAAGCTATTCTCCCCCCCACCTCTCTCTCTCTCTCTCTCTCTCTCTCTTTCTCTCTCTCTCTCTCTCTCTCTCTCTCTCTCTCTCTCTCTCTCTCTTTGAGACAGGATTTCTCTGTATAACAGCTATGGCTGTCCTGGAACTCACTCTGTAGACCACGCTGGCCTCGAACTCAGAGATCCACCTGCCTCTGCCTCTGGAGTGCTGGGATTAGAGGCAAGCCACCACCACCTGGTCACGAACCTGTATCTTAATTCAATTACTATTTAGAAGCAGGAGAGGAAGGATGAGAAATTGGCCTCAGTCTATTTACTCAAATAGATAAGGTGCTATGATAAAAGCAAGAGGAAATCTTTGAAGGGAATAGGTTTTGTGGAGAAGAGAGAAATATGGTTGTAATTGTGCTTTTTCAGGCAACAACTGTCCTTCAAAGTTCCCTGTCTGCAGACACATGGATGCAAAATGTCGTAAGCCACCTTTTTGGGGTGACTTCTGCTACGGTTCAATCAGGGCAGGTTCGTACATTCCAGGGTAGGGCGTGAGGATTAAAATGTTAGGTAGCAGGAACAGAGAGAAGAAAGAAACACAGAGACATAGGACAGTAAGGGAGGGCAACTCAGCGAGTCCTGGGTGCTGAATTCACCCACATTTAGTTCCCCTACCCAATACAAAAGGTGCAGGGGAAGAAGGCAAAAGACAGCTTTAACATGACGCAAAGGGCAACCAGAACAGTCACTTCCTTTGATACTTGAGACATCAAGCCATTATTTCCTGAGAAAAGTATTTAATGTGTGGGGCAGGAATAAGCAGTGAACACACCCTAGATCAAGTATCCTGTAGGCAGCCACTCCCTATGTCAAACCTATTTTCAAAGAAGGAGCACAGGAGGTCAGGATCTCTTGTTTGTAGCCACACCCGTTGTCAACAACTTGGTCATGGTGAGGTCAGAGGTGTCAGACGTAAGTTACTAGATGAGGTGACTGTGTCTCACAACCTGCTCTCAGCCCTGAAGGCTCTGGATCCAGAGACAGAAAGAGCTTAAGACACTGATACACACAGCAAGCTTACTAGAGCTGGATAAAGCAAAGGCAAATGAATGGGCCAGCTGGAGTGTTAATTAGCTACGATTTAACCCGGACTTAAGAGGTGTCAGCCACACAATGTATGTGAGAGTCAGACTAGAGGGAGGGTCTTTTTGCAGCATTTCCTTCTCTTCAGCGGTGCTTGATAAATAGACGATATGCCAGATGCACACATGTGCCATAGGTGCCAACAGAGAGAATGAGAGCCAGAAGGGGGAGATTGGGAGTGGGCAGGGCTTGTCTCTTAAAGGAACTGGATGCCCAGGTGACAGGACACAACAGACCAGCAGATTTACTTTTACAACATTGTGTCTGTTTTACAAATAAAACTATTAATTCATTAATGTTAAATCATTCTCAAATCCATAAAATTATGTAAAACAAAGCCATGATTTAAATAAAACTACTTGTGAATTTCTTGAGATATTTTTGTTTCACTTGGGGATATGCTTCCGTGTCAATAGTTTGTATTTTAAAAACTTTCATAATGACTCAGAATTAGGCACTAAATGTAAATTGTCCCAAATATGTCTGCTATGTTCACACTGTTTGCATAAGGCTGGATTATAGCCATCTACACCCTCCTCAGAATTCTTGACAGTTTTCCAGAATCATATCAACATGGAAGTCGATAATTGCCAGGGCCCTAAAAGATAAAACAGCCCAACCATCTCGCTGTTGCTTTCAGGTAATAAGGATTACAAACGAGAGGAGGCAAGGTTCCTTTCAAGAGACCCATAACAAAAAAAAAACACTTGATTAGAATTGTAGTCTAAAACAGCGAACTTGGCTGCGTCCAGTTGCTTGGGCTGGAGAAGGGAATCCCAGATGCAGAGGCCTGTGGGAAACTACAGAATCTCCATGCGAGAGGAGAAAGGGGAGTGTGTACAAATGAGGAAGGAGAGTAGTTTTTCTTCACCTCCCCTTGCCAATTATGGCCTGTAGTATGCACAATCTAAATAAAATAGAGTGTAAAACCTGTTCTGATTTCTATGAAAAAGACCAGGGCTGGAAAAAAGACTCAGTTGGTAAAGTGCTTGCCATGAAAGCACGAGGACCTGAGTTCAAATCCTCAGTGCTCACACAAACGATCAGGCACAGCAAAGTGACCTGCGATCCCAGCACTGAAGAGGCAGAAACACTGTCTAAAACATATGGTGGACAGAAACTGAAACAAGCCACAAAACATCGACCTTTGGCTTTCACACACATGTGCACATACTCATACATGCATTGGCACACATATGTCCACATACATGTGCACAAACTTAAACATGCATTGGCACATATATGCACACACACGTGGATATGAACAGACACACACATGGAGAGAGAGAGAGAGAGAGAGATCATTGATTTGTTTAACCAATGTGATGGAGTACTTTTCTTCCATCGGTAGACGCTCTTGTCTCCTAACATGTCCAGATGATCGTTTCACTAGACTCTCTCACACACCATTTCTAACATTGGCTGACCCAACTAACAGGAATGCTGCAGGAAGCAGAAACAGGACCTGTGTGAGAAGTTTGACTACCTGTACGGCATCCTGGAGGAGAGGAAGGCTGAAATGACCCAAGCCATCACCCGAACACAAGAGGAGAAACTGGAGCACGTCCGAGCCCTTATCCGGAAGTATTCTGATCACTTGGAGAATGTGTCAAAGCTAGTGGAATCAGGGATCCAGTTCATGGATGAGCCAGAAATGGCAGTGTTTCTGCAGGTAATGCTTTTGGCCACCAAGAACACAAACCAAAAGGCGGGCTTTCAGTGTTCTATCCACGTTTCATTTAAAAATCCATTCCATTAACTAAAAGCTTCATCCATTTGGTATTGCTTAAGTAGAGAGGGTGACATCTAGAAACCCAGCTAGGAGATTCTGAGTCACAAACAGAGGATTAAATCTCACCAACTTAATGTGAACATGCCAAGTAAGCTTATCTTTCTTGCTTTCCCAGAATGCCAAGACCCTGTTACAAAAGTGAGTACTTTCTATTTGATTGAACAGAACACTTTTTCATTTGTGCCCAAGGCTATCAGACTTTAGCCAGTGACAGAGAATGACACATGTCTTTGTTGCAGGATTGCGGAAGCGTCGAAGGCGTTTCAGATGGAGAAAGTGGAACAAGGTTATGAGATCATGAACCACTTCACAGTCAACCTCAATAGAGAAGAAAAAGTTATACGTGAAATTGACTTTTATAGAGGTGTGTTATTTCTTTAACTAGCTGTTTCAAACTGTGCTGTGGGAAAGTTGTTGAGTGAGAGAAAGGGAGTGAGAGAAAGATGTAGGATGGACATCTGTAACTTCACAGGGGTCACAAACCAATGGGATGCTCAGTCTCACGGCAGGATTACAGAGCTGTTGACTGCTTATTTTTATAGTGTTTTAATGCCATTATCAAGAGTTTGACACTGGGTAATGAAATCCTTAATAATTGACATGAATGGTGATAATTCAACTTCAACTCTACCCCCAGAATATGAATCATAGGGGTGTAAAGGAAAAAAGTTTCAAGATGAGTCGAAAGAAAAGACAGAAGGCATCTGGGATAGGGATGCCAGCACACAGAGGGTGAGATGCTGGCAGTTCAGATCAGCCAGAGAGTGGTTAGGATAGGGTCCACGAGCTGTAACTGCGGCTTTTGCTTTTGGCTCAGAGTTCCCACTCTTAGAACTCTCCTGATGAAATACTTGAAAGGGAGACAGGAACTCTGGAGCTGGCCCCGGCTATGACTGCCTTGACTCATAGGAGATAAGAAAGAGGGGGTGAAAACAGCAGCGGTCTAGACCGCTAGCTATGCCTGAACTTGCACCAGCCCCACAGACACACGTTCCAAGGCACATCTTCCTAATGGATTATGACCATCTGTGCAGGAGCTTGCAGATATGGTAGCTGTGGTAGAAATGTGAGCAGACTCTGTGAGTGAGGTTGTATGAGGGGCAGGGGACAACTTTGTACTGGGGATGAAAGCAAGTCAATGCTTCCTTCATATTGGCCCTGCCGTGGTAAATGTGAGAAGCGCAAGGTCTCAGCATGACCTGGACCACTGTCAAGTGTCAACTGAAGTGATTTCTCTAGCTCCAGACTGTAGGTGCTAGCTATTAACTGTTTCCATGGCTACCATGGTAGTCATAAAAGGTTTTAAATGATCTTATCTCACCAGAAGAGGAAGACGAAGAGGATGCAGGAGAAATAGAAGAAGGAGGAGAAGGAGAGGATGCAGTGGAAGTAGAAGAGGTAGACAATGTTCAAATCGAGTCATCGGGGGAAGAGGAGAGCCTGGAAAAAGCCTCGGAGCCTTCTCAGCTTACCTCAGAGCTCCAGACCCCGGGGCCACTTCTTGCTTCCTCTCCAGAACCACCTTCATCCATGCCACCTGCCGCAGATGTCCTGGTGACACAGGTAACCTGCCAAACAGCCTCATTGCCAAATACTCTAACCAACATATTCTACTATAAGACAAGAGGAGGTCAGCACAGTCACAACACCAGGGAGAAATGCTCTCTAGGTGATTCAGGAGGTTCATCACCATTACAGCTGGTTTGCAAGACTTTATTTAATGCCATTTTTATACCAACAATGCTCTCAGATCTGAGGCAACCTCTGTCAAGAAAGTGTGTGTGTGTTGGTCTGTCTGTCTGCCTGTAAAATAAGAGCTGCTCATGGAAAAGCAATCTCTGTCAAGAAAGTGTGTGTGTGTGTGTGTGCAGGTACGCACGCAGGAAATCAGAACTGCTCATGGGAATATAGTCTACCTTTTGTTGCATAGTCAATAAAAACACAGAGCACACTGTAGAAATTATACGAGGTGAGAAATGAAAGTGATTCAACCTCATAGCCTTGACTCATGTACAGAACAGAGGAAGCAAACAGAGAAACCGCAGGAGTTCGTGTAGCTTCCCCTGAAGCACAACTTTATCTTTCCTTTGGTGGACAAGCAAATAAAGCCTGGCTTTCCATCTGTTTGCCATTTTTAAAAGTGTGGTTAAAGGTACCCTGGGAAGGTGGTGACTACTGGGGCTTCTAGAAGGCTACCGTTCAGTTGAGGATGTTCAGTGCACAGAATCCCAGTCACTGAGTGTGGTGGGAAAAGCAGGCTCATCCAAAGGGGTCCTGGTTCTGCTTCTGTGGGTTGGGATGATCGACAGAGCCAGAACACCACAGAGAACCCAGACATGGAATTGCATTCTGTATTCTGTTTCCAAGGAATCCAGGATAAAACACTTTTTATTTCCCAGAACCTTGAACTTCTGAACATGCCGGCCGCACTGGCATTGAAAGAAGAGCAGACTGTAATGAGGGTTGGGTTTGATTAATTAGGTCAGTATTGGTTTTATACAATCAGTTTTAGGGACCCATGCATAGTGCCAGCGTTAATTTTGGTCAATAACTTGCCGTCTGAGGTATTTTATAAGCAACTTTTCACTCGAGGTTTCTGCTTTCTCCCTATCTGGGCTACAGTCTAGTGGGTGGCAAGCACAGAAGCGTGTAGATGTCTGTCAGAGGCATAGCGTTGTGGCCAGCATTCTGCCCCAGCATCCCCCAGAGAGCTCAGGGTGTTCAAACCCAAAGGGAAATAACACCAACTACTTTTTCCTCTTCTTTTTTACTTGTGACCCCATCTGTTCTGATTAAGAGGGAGGTGGTGCCCATTGGCTCTCAGCCGACCACACAATCTGAAACTCCAAGCCCTTCGGCAGCGGAAACCGCGGATCCCTTGTTTTACCCTAGTTGGTACAAAGGCCAAAACCGGAAAACCATCTCCAACCCACATTGCACTCCTGGGAGTGAAGGTCTGGGGCAAATAGGGCCTCCTGGTGCTGAGGATTCCAGTATGCAGTCGGCAGGAGTGGCAGGAGCCACAGCCAATGAGCAGGCAGCAGTGAGTGGTAAGGAATCTAGTTCGCCTGCAGCTACCTCTCAGGTTAGTGTTGAAGCTCTTCTGTCTGAATGCTTTCCCACACCTGCTACAATCCTGCTGGAATAGGCACAGTCAGAGAGCAGGGCTTTCTAGGGAGCAGAAGGAAGCCACTGCCTGGGCAAATGCAGCAATGTCTTATCCTCCAATGCTGGCTTGCAGTTAAGCATTCTACCCAAGAATAAACAAAGAACCAAACTGAACACCCTGAACTGGGTGACCTCATCCCAGGCTTTCCAGGGGATGGAGTTCAAGCAAGTGTAGCCCGTAGGCATGCTGTGCAAAGCCGTTTTATTTGCGGTGACTGGCTGGCTGGTGTCTCTGGTTCTTTGTGAAATTCACTTGCCCTTACTCAGCTTTTAGGATCTCCTCTTGGGCTTCCAAAGACTAATCACCTGCTTTGGAGTCATTCCTAGCAATCACCAATATTTGCATTGGTTTAAACTTGCTCTGTAAAATAATCTGGGATTCATGTCTTCCAGAAATGTGCTTGCCGTGGCTAGATAGTCTTGGCTCCATTAAGCCTGTGCTTCCTAAACTTGTGTCCTGGGGGCAGGAAAACATGGACAGTTTCCTCCATTTTTGGGGGGGGGTCTCTTGGTAACTTAAAAAAAAGTATTTGATAATATAACTTGTTTATTTTTATAATGAAAATTTGAAGTTCAAGTCTTCCTTCTATCACTTAGTTAAATGTTTGCATGTCTCCATGAGCCAATAGAACATATCTACAGGTTCTTTCCAAGGAAGAATGTCAGTCGCCCGAGACACAGGATTCCTAAAGTAGGTGTGAGAAGTGAGTGTTGCTGTCACTCAGAGTCCATGGGCCACCCGGTGACAGTGGACAATAAGCAACACGATTTTATTGTATCTGCTCAAGTGGATCCCAGATTCTCCAGGAAACAAAAGGACATCGTTTTGGAGAGTTAGGAGTGTCATGCTTTTACACCTGATCTTCATTCACAGATACAAGATGACAAAAGTCAATGTTTGTAAAGTAACCTTTCCAGGGCCAGTTTTAGGTTAGAAAGCAGCAAAACCAATGAGATGGACTAATTATTCTAGAAATTGAGTGGAGACGTCCGTGTTTGAGGAGGAAGAGTTGTTTTCTTCAGCGGCAAAGCAGTTTCCCCACGAGGAACGCGTAGTAGGTCTCTCACTCACGACGAAAAGTTTGTCTAAATGATATTGGAGAAGTAATGTGTGATGATGTCAGTGAAGATTTCTTCTTGTTTTCTCACAGGAGTTAGCAATCTGCCTAGCACTTCTGGCTTTTCTTATTCTCCACTACATCTGGAGTCAGATTCAGTGCTTGATTTTTGCTTTAATGGGTAGGAACTATTTTCTTTTCCGTTTGCTAACATCTCCTGTCTTTTCTTTCATAGCAGTCCTCTTCTTTAGGTTCATAGATGCATTTGGGTTTGGGTCTTTAAAACCATGATCACATCAGGGCCACAAGCTCCCTCCCTAAAGTACCTCTGTAGGTGGCCCTGCACCTCTGAAGGAGACCCAATCTGTTATCTGTTCCTGCATGGAGAACCTTGACCCAGAACAGCGACTCTGTGGGCAATTATTCAGTAATCCAGTAGGAGAGGACCCTCCAGGGCCATTATGGGGGTCCAGCTGCACTAGACGTGCTCGGCACTGTAAGGAGTCTGTTATAGTGCAGGGAGACAAGGCAAAGAACCCATTCAGGAGCTAGCAGGGTTACTGTGGGGTTGAGGGCTCAATCCCTGTTTACCCAGACAGGCCCAGGAAGTAGCTGCTGTCAGGAATGCTGTCCAGGGCAGTCTCTGCTCTAGACTATGACAAGGCTCTCTTTGGGGTCTTCCCCTGGAGAACAGGTCTCTGAGACAAAGATGCTACAAGGTGCAGCAGCCATTAGACACATTGACTAAAGAGCCAGGCGTTGATGTGCACACAGCAACCATAAAAATCTAAATCAAAGAAAAACCACTATTTTGTTCAACAGCCCCGGCCTTTTGGTTCAAGTTACATTTCTCATTGATAAGCTGTGAGGTTTGCTTTGGGACTGACACCTTACCTTTCAAATAATCTTTTGAAAGCTACCCATTTAGTTAGCAATGCGTGAAATGTGTGAACTCACATGCATGGATTTTTGAGTGAAGGGCCCTACCGGCCTAAGCGTTTGCTTCCTTCCCCTTAGCCAAAAAGCAGTCCAGGATCCCTGGTGCTAAAAGGCATCCGTTATTTCTGGTTCCCTAACCTCCCATGATAGGCCTCTTCATGTCTCCTAGCTACCCGCTCTTCAGAGGCTGTAGGAGCTCCGTGTGTACCAGTTGTGTCTGTAACTGTGTGAGCAGAAGCCCCACCCACCTTCTGTCTAAGAGTCAGCGGGGCACTTGCACACACTCAAGTATCCTGAGCATGCACAGACTCTTTTCGGCTACCTGGCACCTCCTTCCACATTATTTGTGGTAAAATGGAATCATAGACAATGGGTTCGGGGACAAAAATGGGGAGAGATAAGAACATGGTTATTGAAAGCAGGGCCTAACTGCGGATCTGAATAATTGTCTGAAGAGTCCCATTTATGTTCCAAGAATGTGGGTTTGGATCCTCCCCTCTGAGGCTGTAAGGGGAGGGTCATGCTTCATGGCTGCCCTTCACCAAGCTCAAGCCATTGCCTGCTGACATTCTTTGTGGTGAGGTGGGAGTGAGGCAGGGAGTGGGCTTTGATCCAGTGGGTTGTGGCAAAGCAGGTTTGTATTTGAGCAAAGGCCTCTTCACATAGCAAAGCTAACCTGATCATAGTGGGTACCACTCCTGAACCCCTGAAATAGGGTGTGACTAGGGCAGTAAAATCTCACAATGGCAGCAAATTCCTGGCCTCAGCACTCAGAGCCCAAGCTACTAGGTAACTGTCTGTCCAATGTGCATTTAGCTTGTTGTAATGTCTGCCTGAATGACTCCTTCCCTTGAACACCTTGTACATGATCCCAGGCCTCTCCCAATTTACCAATGGTCATTACTAAATAGTTCCAGGTCACGTGGTGGTATTGCCATAGAAACTCAAACACCACAAGCTAAATTGCTCACCTTCAAGCTCGCCTGGGCCCCCATGGCCGAACTGCAAACCCTTTATCCTCAGGTCCTTCTCACGTATCCTTCGACACAGTGAACCCACCCTTGACCCCAGAACACAGGCACAAACCAGACATCAACTCGGTCTGCACTGGCGATGAAGATGCTGCTTTCTAATAGATCAAAGGCAGAATGTCACCATCCTCATCCTCATTCCCTACAAAAAGAGTCGTTTTCAAAATTGGGATTTATCCCAGTTGTCAGCTTATCCCTTAAAAGGTGCTAGTTCTCACCCTCTGCAGGATGAACTTTGAACCTTCTCTTAACCTTATTCCTGCGCCCCCCAAAAAAAACCAACTATGCAGAAACCTAAAGTTTGACCAGGCTGCCAGAGGCTGATTGTCCCCATGTGTACCACCCTTGTGGATCAGGTTTATTATACACTTAGCTGAATTTGGAAAATATAACACCTGATGCTTTTCAGGTATTTATTTTGATTTTTATTGGAAAATGTCTCAGAGTATTTTTAGGGTTTTATGGAATGTGTTTTAGTCATATTTATCGCTCTCTCAACTCTTCCCCAATTCTCACACTCCACCCCTTATCCACCCAGCTGTGTGGGTGTCCCTCTCTCTGTCTTGTAAATCCTTTATGACCAATTTGTTCCCTTCAAATACCCTTGGATATGTGGTCTTCAACTGGAGAGTGGTCAACTTACTGGAACCTGTACTCTTAGGGCTCTCTCTCTCTCTCTCTCTCTCTCTCTCTCTCTCTCTCTCTCTCTCCTAGCAGCTGTCATTACCAACAGCTCTATAATCTGAGGCGGGATTGTGTGCACAGCTCCTTTGTCCTTGCTGGGATTTGGTCTGGGTTGGGCTTGCACAGGTGTTGTGTTTGCCGTCACAGCCACCATGAGCTCAGGCCTGCAGCTGCCCTGCTGTGTCCAGAAGACAATGTTTCCCTGTAGTCATCCCATGCCTCAGAGGTTTGCAGTCTCTCAGGACCCTCTTCCATAAATATTTAGCATTTGAGATTAAGTTTTCAGCATATGAACTCTGGGGGCACATCAGAATCCTAACACTGCCCTTGGCAAACGTCTTGTATATGGTGAATTCATCATGCATTTCTGCCTTGCTGCAGCCTTCACTTCCACTCACTGCCCTTGTTACACGTCACCTGAAGTTTACCCCTTAGTGTTAACACGGGGCTGCCCCCATCTGTGTCCTCTCCAAATCAGCATTTTATTGTGAATATGTGTGGTGATTAAATTCTGGGGGCACAAAGTCTCCCCATATAGACTGGGCTGGCCTGTCACAGTGATCTCTTGCCTCCCAAGTGCTGGGTTAAAGGCATGCACCACCACGCCTCACTCCGCAGTGATATTTTCACGGAGGCGGAAGCTGCAGCAGTGAAAATTGCTCGTTCCTCTTCCTTCCTCCTTCCCCAGCGTCACTCAACTGGAGCTGCACAAGGAACAGGAGTTTCAGGGAAAACATCTCTGTCTGGGGTAGATTAGCTCAGCAGATGCTCTGACTGATACTTGAGCTGGACGTAGCAGGTGCTTCAAGGTCAGAGGACCGCCCCTTCCACAACTGCACCTGTGTGCTCGCACTTCACACATGCTCACACACAGACACACACACACACACACACACACACACACGAGAGAGAGAGAAGCAGGAGTCAAGTACTGTGAAGAAACTTTCTGCTTTTTGTATCAACTATCTCACTAGAAGATGTGGCTACAGTGACAAGAGTCGAAAACTCTACCGTGTTATAGCTCTTTGCTGTTCCAAGACTAGACTACCCACTTTTCCATTCTCCGAGCCTGATAATAGATCCTCAAATCATGTAGAGATTCTGCCAAGGCTCCTGGGAATGGAGACACCAATGTGATTAGGGAGAGGACTTTCGTTCTACCTGTGTCTGACTGAGCATTCTGTTGCTTGTGCCTCGGTTTTTTCACCAGGAAAATAAGGGGAGTGGACGAGCTGATTCATTTACTTAGACAACTGTAGAAAGTGAGGGCCCTCAGACTGAGAAGTTCAGAGTGTGTTTCAGAATATTTTCATGAAGCGGGGAGTTACAGACTTGGGCCTGGCACAAGTTATTCAGAGTAGCATAATAAGACAAAATGCCCAGTGAACAGACAATCCTTTGCATTTTTCAGATTGCACTTACAGTTGCTACATCCTCACAGAAGTTCTCAGCTTCCCATGCTGACTTACACATATCTCCCTGGGCACCTTTTTATAGCTCAGTAGTTGCACAGGTGTTCCCCTTGTTTGTGAAGCTGTGAATTCCATGCAACCTGTGATGATTGCACCCTGAAGTCCATGTAAGGCTTCTTAAACATTCTGTGGCCCATTACAGCAAAGGCAAATGCACACATCAGAGGCAGTACTAATACGAAACGGGTGAAGCTGAACGGCTTTTGAAGTCAGCTTTATTGAGCTATACATCCCCTGAAACTCACCCCATGTGAGTGTACAGTTTAACGAGTCATGTCAAATCCGTGTCATTCTGTAGCTATCAACATGGTTCTTTACAATGTTCCGGACACCGTCTAAATTTCTCTAGCCTTTAACAGTGTTGCTTTGAAGTGTAAATCTATTTTCAGCTTTTATTAACTTCAGTTTCTCACTTTTCCTTTATGGTTTCTGCTTTTTGTTGCTCTATTTAAGAAATATTTCTTTAATTTTAAATCATGGAGATTTATACCTACTTGCTATGACTTTTTTTAAAAAAAATTGTTTTAGCTCTTAAGTTTTAGTGTAATTTGCTGAGTTTCATATGCAAGGTGAGGCAGAAGGGCGTCATTTCCTTGTCTTGGTTTTCGGATACTTGTCATTTGTTACACCGACACATTTTTCTTTCCTTTGTTGAAGATTCCTCCTTCCTTCTAGAAATATAGCCGGCCGCACATGTGTGGGTCTATTTCTCAGTTCTGTTTTGTGCCAATGCTCTGCATTCTCCACCAGTTTGTTATTACAGTCTTATAAAATCTTCACACGAATAAGCTTTGTCACCTTTGACCTAGCTTCAAAATGATTTTTACTATTTATTATTCTTACTAATCTTTTGAAGAATTAACTCAGTTTTATTGGTTTTCTTTATTTTTGGTTGGTTTTCTATTTTGCTTTTTCCATTATTTATTGTTTGTCTCCTTCTTTCCTTCTTATCTTTCTTATTTTTCCTGATGAAAGCTTGGGTTGTGGATTTGTTATCTTTCTTGTTTTTCAATACGAATGTTCCAGGCCAGAGAGCTCATTGCTTTCCCATAAGTTTTAGTGTGTTGTGTTTTCTTTTAATTTTATTCTAAACATCTGTTGATGAACGTGCTGATTTCTTCACTGAGGCATGACTTATTTAGATGAGGGTTACTAAAGTTTGAGACATTGGGGATTTTCTCCCAGGGTTTTCTCTGTTTGACTTCTAGTTTGATTCTGCTACGGAAACAGAATTGCTCTATATGCGCTCACCCTTCTAAGGTTATTACGTTTTACAACCTAGAATGTGACTCAACTTGGAAAACATAAAAGTGTTCTGTGAAATGCAGAAATTTCCTGTTATGATTGACATTTTCTATAAATGTCAGTTACAGCAATTGATTGATGATGTTGTTCTAGTCTGATCTACTCGTTCTGATTTTCTGTCATCAGCTCTATCAATGGCTGAGAAAGGAATTTGGAGATTACTTATTATACTTAAGAATTTACTGAGATAGACATTGCAGACCTATGTGGGTTTTGCCTCTTATATTTTGAAACTTCATGTAGGTACTTTCATATTTAACATTGTTATGTTTCCTTCAAGAGCTTACGCCAAGATGAAGTATTTCTTAATAATAGAATGTATTCTCTGCTCGTAGCAGCCTGCTCTGAGGTGTGTATAGATGACCCTGATCACACGTACAGGTTGTAGCTGCTGTGCTTTGTGTAAGCCATGGGTGGTGGTGCAAGGGAGGAGCCTGGAGGAAAATGGTGTCGGATAGCAGCCCTCGGGGAAAACTTCCTGGCCTGGATCCAGCACACCTAGCTTCCATTCCTCCCTCAGCCATACACAGGGCCGAGGGCGGCGCGTGCCAGAATGGTTGAGAGACTTGAGCACCTGAGCTGAACTTCTTTGTCTACTGATCCATTTTGCGGGGCTCTGCTTTCAGTTTTGACTTCAGCGGATCTATCAGCTAATATCTCTCTCTGAGCATTTTCATGACACACCTATGCCCGAGGTTGTCCCTTAAGTAATTTTGAGTAAGTACCTAGAAATGGAATTGTTACGTTGTATGGTTGTCGTGTAGCTGACTTCACTAGAAACTGTTAGCCTGTTTTGCACAGTCTGTTGGTTTTGTGCTTCCGCCAAGAATGGAGGTGTCCCAGCTCCTCTCCTCTCCGTGTTAGCTGATGGGCAGGGCATCATCCTTTACATTTCAGTCATTCTCATGCACATGCGTGATCTCCCTTATGGTCTAATTCACAATTTCTTGACAATTAGTTCTGTTAAGCATCGTTTCATATGCACACACACTGAAGTTAGCCGTAGAACCAGAGAGGCTGCTGTGTTGTGAGTGGGTGACAGCAAGCACTAGCTCGCCTGTTGGCTGAGAAGGGCGGATCCAGGAGCCCAAACAAGATGCGGTGGTCTGTTCTGTATCCCCGGTCCTTTCTACCTGGCGTAGCATCGTCTCAGATGGAGTCTCAGTAGCAGTGTAGGTCCCCCGTCCCTTAAGGATCAGCACCCTCATGGAGGAAGGGGTTTTGCACAGGTTAAATTCAGTGACTTACTACAGTCAGAAGCAATGGGAAAGAGTCAGCAAGGAAATGCAACTCATAGCTGACTGACTTATCATCCAGAATCTAAAAATGTACATGGTATAAAGATGTTCCCAGAAGAAAAATGTAATTAAGCTGATGAAAGAAGAGAGAAAAGGAAATAATACGAAAAGAGCCTGGAAGGAGGAAGAAAGAAAGTACTGCAACGGGTAGAGGGCTGTGCCTGTGGCTGGTCCTTATTTCTTAGGCTCTCAGACAGTGCTGTTTCCAGATCTGAACCCCTATTGAGCAGCGTACCACCCAACGTTCCCATTTTCCTAGGCCGGGATGAGCAACAGGCCAAAGTCCCAAAGCTGTCAGCCAGTGCAAAGCTCTGTATCTCTACCCAGTGCTTTATGCAAAGAAATGAAGTCATTTTTATACAATGATCTTTGAGACTAACCCATCCTCTATAGCTTCATAGTAAACATCCTTCCAACTGCCACTGTAGACTGAGGTAAGAAATGCAGTCGGCAAGAGGGCCAGGACACTTCTATATTTGAGATTCATTTCATAAGGTATTCATTGCATTTAAAAAAGAAAGAAAGAAAGCAAACATAGACAGGAGACCAAGAACATGATTTCCCTTGAGTGTGACTCTATGTCTTGTGTTCTTTGAAACAATCTACTTAATTTTCCAAAGCAAACATAAGTGAATGAAAATTTAGCCATGTTCCCTAAATTTAATTGAGTGACTCAGGGTATCAAATAATTTTCAAGCAGAAGCCCCTACTGAGATCCATTGCTGTGTGTTTTACAAGACGCAAGCTTATATCTCACTGTTCTGCGGGCGGGCTTGTATTGGATTTCCCACGCCAGACAGAAAGTGACAACCGATGGTGCTCAGGAGTGGCCTCCATTTGCTAGGTAGCATTGTCAGGATTTAGTCATCCTAGCAACTATGAGATGTGATGGGGGAGATGCAGACACTTTTATGTACAATCCCTGTAAGGGGGATTGAGGTTTTCCACAGCAAGTAAGTTTCAATGAGACCATTCCATTAACACTGCTTTTGCATTGCTGTCTCGCAACCTGCAACTTCACTTATTTTTGTACTTTCCCCCCTTCTGCTGAGAAAGTGACATTGTAATAATTACCAATTTGCTTGTTTTACTGAAAGGTCAAATACACAAACCAACCCTGAAATCATAGGTTCTGTTTCGCAGGCACAAATAGTAAATGTCACTTTAACGGGGAAATGAAATGGATGCAGCATTAAAAAAAAAAGCCGAATACGAAAAACTGTCTGCAGCCATGTCGTGAATTCATTTCCCCAGGTTTGTGAGTGGGCACTGGGGAGGGCTCTAAAGGAGCTGGGCCCTGAGGAGGGCACTGGAGGAGCTGAGCACTGGGGAGCTCACTCTGGGAGCTGGGCAGTTGCGAGGGCTCTAGAGGAGCTATTAAGACAGAGATGGTTGAGTCTGCTTCTTATACTTTTCAGTAGTTTGCTGTTCCGGTTTAGCCTCAGACCCCTTCTAGTCCTGCCCAACCTGCCTGTTATTTTGTCTTCTTTTGTGTATCTCAGTGATTCCCATGAAGAGGAACATTGTCTAAATACACCCCAGACTCCATGGCTCGTGGTGGGCCAGGTAAAGTGTGGGCACAGAGCTTCATCTCCTGAACAGAGTCTTCCACGGCCAACCTTTAGCTTAATCCCCACACCAGCTCCGCACAGAGATGAGGACCCTGAGGATTTACTCAGGATCACAGAGCAGCTGGGCGCTCCCTGCATTTGTCTCCGCCCTTCACCTCAGAGTCCACACTAGGATTTAAGAAGAGTGGATGGGTCTCTGCTCATTGGGATCCACATGGCTAAGAGACCCCCTGCTTTGACTCACCACTCATGATTGGTTACATAGCTTTGCAAAGCACCAGGGGGTCATGTCTAGGCCCTCACTTGAGTTCATTGCAAATGAGAGTGATCCAGTTCTTGAGTTTTGTTTAAACCAAGACACTCCTGTCTTCCATTGTTGAGTTAGCCCCATCTTGAATCTCATATTTGTTCTGTTTGCTTAGCATAATGTAGAGAAGCCCTTGTGTGAAAATTTATGGCTTCTTCTCAGTACGAACCAGCACAAACATGAAGCCCATACAGCTGTCAGACCCATACCCGAGAAGAAGCCTGGCTTCATATCAACACCGATAATCTGCTGTTTGCTCTGACCCTGACATAGGAACCCTGTCTGACACAGGCAAAGCAGGACACACTCCAGCATCCTCCTCAGGGCTGAGGAAGTGAGTAAATGTGATGCTGTCTGCCGCACCTGAAGATGCTGCTCTGGCCTTCACTTTCCAAGGAGGATCCGCTCACGACAAGAAAGCCCCCAAGTCAGCTCATCACACCCCGTGGGACTATAAAGCCTCTCAAGAAGAGATATTCTTGAGTGAGTGTGTTCCTCCCTGGCCTGTTTGGAGAATCCCTATTTTTTTTCTTCCCTAGCATTCATGAAGACTGGATACACTTTTCAGAGCTCTGGGTTTCAGACAACACATGCTGCTTGCTTTGTTCGAAGCAGGAATGCCCATGTGCTTGGGAAAGATGTGCCTGTGATGTTTCTAAGGCTCAGAGCCACAGAGCACACTCTGGTTGCTTTCACGATGAGCTGGCCAAGGACCCGGGCTGTCCTTATCTTCCCACTCTGAGTATATAACACTTAAGCTACCCAAAGTTCACAAATGCTAAGCAGACCAAGGCTTGGCTTCTTCTTTTTGAGTAAGCATTTGCAGTACTCAGGATTTCTGCTCACATCTGTTTCAAACATTGGCTTTGATTCTCTATCCAGCCTAGCAGGTACAGGATGGATGCTGGACGGCTTCACTTTGGGAAGCATCAAGCATTATTCTTCCTATCCACTTTCCTCAAAACAAGCGGACTTTATTATAGCTGGGCAAGGGCTCTTTTGAACTGACCTAAAAAGAATGGCATTTAACACACAGCAGTATCCAGACTCTGTCAGGTTGGGTTTCTCACTGGCATCTGCTGCAGCTCTCAGACACTGGGATGTGGTGGCCTGAGTGTGGGCACTTGGATCCAAATCCCCCAAACTCCATCAGTCCCTTCAATGGCCTGGCATCATCCATCTCTCACTGTAAGATATTGGCATCCCTAAGCAGTATGTTATCTGGTGGGTGCACATGAAGTCATCACCATTCATGAATGTCTCCATTGCAGTACGTCTGCTCACCTGAAGAGCAGAACCCAGCTATGGTAAACTGTAACCGGGCACCGTCAGGAGTGGCTCGGGGAATGATCGTGTGGAAAAGGGCAAGAATGGGAAGAGGCTGCCAGGCAGCTGGGGTTGCTCATGGCTGGTGGCAATGAGTTCATTTCTCTACTTTGGGCCAGCTTAAAAGAATGTCCCTCCTAAGTGTGGCTTCAGACACTTGTGTCTAAGCGAAAGCCAGGACAGCACCTGTTCAGTTTTATTTCTCCAGTGGAGCATGAGGCAGATGCATTAGGTCACATGGGCTGCTGACATAACCCCGTAAGCCAGCCACGTACATGCTCTTACATGCTACACCCAATTAGACCCCACGATTGGCACCTGGGGGCTGATTTGCTCTCAAGTCAATCTGACAACAGTTTCATGATTTCAGTGTCAAGAATCTTGCCACAGATTCACTCTGGCTCCCCTGGGCCTTAATTCATCACATCGAATATAGAAATCAATCCAAAAGCTGCACTTAGTATTTTTACGTTTTTGAAACAATTTCCTACAGAAAATAACCTAACAAGAGCTACGAGCTCGGGCTGTGGATATAGACCAGTGGCAGAGCTGATGTTTAGTATGTGCAGCGAGGCCCTGGGTACCAACTGCATCTCCACCCAAAACAAAACCCTCTTCAAACTTTATCAACAAAGCTGTCTAAGTGACAAAATAGGCCCAGATAACAGACACGTTGGCAGATGTGTAAATATGTGTTCCAAGCACAGCTACTGTGCAACTCCACGACAGGCGCTGCTCACGCTAACAGTGCAGCAGGGTCAGGGTGGCAAGGTTCTTCAGTGTTGCAGGATGAGGAAGTCAGCAGTACACACTGCAGCAGGGTCAGGGTAGCGAGGTTCTTCAGCGTTGCAGGATGAGGAAGTCCGCAGTAGACACTTGTAGGAGGGAACACACCCCGTCCAGGGTCTGGAGCTGCCCGGCTTGTCCCACAGATCACACAAGCACATTTCATCATTGCTCACGGAACTTCTAAGTGCAGATTTTCACATCAGGTCACTTCTGAAAAAAGGTTGTGTCAGGGAGACGGGGGTGGGGGGGAGGAGGAAGAACATAAAATTTATGACCATTGCCCTTTCTTATTGTACATGGCAGCAACGGTAACTATATTCATATTTTGTAACTAATCCTGGACAGTTTTTTATCTTGCAGAAATAAAATGTTATGCCCATTAAACAAAAAATTTCAATCCTGCCTCCCCTGGCCCCAGGCCCTGGCAACTCCCTCTGTTTCTGGCTACTGTAGAAGTCCCTTACTTTCTTAAGCTGAGCAGTATTCATCTGCTGTCCACGGCACAGCTGATTTACTCCCTCCGGCAGGGCGGCACACTAGGATTGCATCTGCTTCTCGGCTGCTATGAGTACCATTGCTCTGACGTGGTATGAAAGTCTGTGCAGGTTCTTTCCTTCAGCTCTTTCGAGTATATACACAGGTGTGGAATTGCTGGGCCTCATGGTATCTGCTTAATTTTAAATATATTTTTTACTGCATTTACTTCAGGAGAGGACCTGTAAAATGATGCATGTGTAGGTCAGGAAAACTTGTGGGAGTCAGTTCTCTCCCTCCAGCGTGTGGGTCCAGGAGAATCAAACTGAGATGACAAGGCTTGATCACAGGCACTTTTACCCTCTGAACTGTCCTGCTGGCCCACATTTAATTTCGTGAGTCTCCGCTCCACTGCACTCTGTATGACGACACCATTCACTTTCCCACCAACAATGAGCAGTAGCTATCTCTTTGTACCTTTGCTCCTGATTTTTTTGATGTTTGCAACTAATTCATGTTTTTCTTCAACGACTGCACGCCCTCCACGACCTGGAGCTGACCTGCTGAGAGTCGGCTGCCCACCAGCCTCTGGCAGGATGCATGTTCCTTAATCCCCATCAGCAAGAAGGTGACATAGGGGGTCACCTGTGACATAGGATGATGGCTGCATAGCACATGTCTCTAGGTGGGAACACCTCACTTCACCCTGCTCCCAGTGGAGTGAGGCAACGCCCCAGTGCTGTTTGCAGACATTCACTTACCCCTTCTCAAAGGGAAACAGGACCAAAGGGAAAGAGAGCACCCTGTGCTTTGAGAATCTTGTCTTATAATAGACAAATGCTCAGCCAAGCTCACCTAAGGAGACCGTAGAGGAAAAGCCCATCATTTCCTCCTGCCGTGTGTGTATGTGGATTCTGACCAAACTCCATTCATAACTGAGACGAAGTCAATTCTGCCTCTTTGTTCCACTTCCTGGTTTCTTTTCATGATGAAAATTTGTATTTGTCCGATTATCTGTAGGTCTTCGAGCACAGTGTCAAATGATGGCTGCACGGTTTGGCCACAGTGTTAGTGCTTTTCCTAACAAGGAGGGCACGGAGTCACATTATAGCCTCAGTTGGGCAACAGAGAGCTGAGTCCTGGCGTTCAGCAGCTTCCTCCTCTCCCTGCTTTTGTTCAGTCTGGGACCACAACCCAGAAATACTGTCCACCTTCAGAGTTGGTCTTGAGTCCGCGATGAAACCTCTGTGGAAAGGCCCTCACGGGTGTGAGGCATGTACCAGTGCATCTCCTAGGCAACTCCTAATGCAGCCAAGGTGACCATGGAGATTATGCACCCAGCCACCTAAGGAAAATGTTAAAACCTAGAAGCAATGCGGGGCTTCTTTTCCTCCTCACACAGATCAAAGCTAGCCGCCGTCAACACTTTGTTCTGCTCTATCTTGCCAAAAAAATGTTTGAGAGAGCCCAGAGCATAGGATTCCATTTCAAAGGAAGACTGAAGGAAGAATATATGTTTTCGGTTTGCTGTGCAGTAGTTTCTCTCCCTCCTGACATAATAATATAGAGAGTTGGACTATTTGAGATGTATGGAAGAGCATCATAGAGGACCATGGTTACCACACGCCAAGAGTCATGTCATAGAAATCGCCTCTGGTTCTGAGAAGGTACAATTACCATACAATTGTTTTTCCTCACTGGAGGTTCTTGATGCTATATAATTTCAGCAGAAATAGCCCCCAGGTCATTCTGTGTGACAGAGGAGCCTCTTCACTGTAGTAAGGAAGAAGAGGGGGTAGAGGGAAGTGCAGGAGGGAGGACGGAGGGGGAGGACTGTCTGGCTAGAGAGCAGGCGTGTGCAAAGTGTTTCATGTATGTTACTTTATTCAATCCTCATGATCTAGGATCTCATTTTCATTTCTCAGAAGAGAACACTAAGCCCAGGGCGGTTAAGTAACTTGTCCGTGTCATACGGCTAGTGAGCAGTTGGCCTGGTGTCCTAGTCTGCGTCCCTGTCACTGCAGTCAGACACTGACCGAAAGCAACCTGCAGGGGGAAGGTTTTGTTTGGTTTAAAAGTTATAGGCCAGCCTCCAGGGAAGCCAAAGCTGGAGATGGAGGCAGGAACCTGAAGCAGGGATCATAGAAGATGCTGCTTACTGCTTGGCTCAGCTATTTCTCTTACACAGCTGAGATAATTTGAATGGAATTGGCCCCCATAATCTCATAGGGAACAGCACTATTAGGAGGTGTGGCTTTGTTGGAGTGGGTATGGCCTTGTTGGAGGAAGTGTGTCACTGTGGTAGTGGCTTTTGAGGTTTCCTATGGCTAGAATAGCACCCAGTGAGTCAGTCGATTTCCTGCTGCCTGTAAGATGTAGGGCTCTCAGCCCCAGCACCCTGTCTGCCTGCACGCCTCTGTGCTCCTCACCACGATGACAATGCACTGAAACTGTAAACGAGCCACCCTCAATTAAATGTTTTCTTTATGAAAGTTGCCTTAGTCATGGTGTCTCTTCACAGCAATAAAAACCCTAACCAAGACAACAGTCCCTATCCATCTACCT
The DNA here is from genome assembly GCA_004026605.1 of Ondatra zibethicus. Taxonomy (NCBI): domain Eukaryota; kingdom Metazoa; phylum Chordata; class Mammalia; order Rodentia; family Cricetidae; genus Ondatra; species Ondatra zibethicus. Next base: position 91,997 of record PVIU01002211.1, on the reverse strand, counting down.
AGGAATAGTACCACCCACAGTAGGCCAGGTTGCACACAGCAATGAGCGATAAGAAAATGTTCCACAGATATGTCCACCAGCCAATCAGATGTAGGCAGTTCCTTAATTGAGGGTTTGTCAAGGTAACATCTGATGCTAAAAATGGCATCTGAGACTCAGATCTCAGCCTAGAGCCCCAGGGTTTCTCTGCTGAGATGGTTAGTAAATCCCCAGCCCCAGGGGTTAGCATGAGCATTGAAGATACTCCAGATAATCTCTGTTCTCACCCTTTCTCTGTCATTTTAGTCTCTGAAAGAGAGAATATCAGTTCATATTGTGTGGAGGGGAAAAAAATGCCTGGAACTACGGTGGGTACAGGAGTGGTAAACTGCAGTATCAGCAGCTCAAAATTTAAACAGCAAGTAGATTTTAATACTTTTACTTTGCCCAGAAAAACTTTTATAAGGCAGCAAATTCCAAGAGCAACCCCAAACAGCATGCCGGCCACCCACCCCTGTCTAAACACAATAATCCTCTAGAGGAATAGCTGGCCCCATTAGTTACCCCTGTTAGCTCTCTCCAGCTGTCACAGAAATCGCCTCTCTGGAGTAGGCACTGCCTTCAAAGAAAAGACACAGTGTCCAGGCAGAGTGCCCTGTTGTCTCATCCCGAATGATCAGAAGAAGCAAGGTCTTGTCCTCCAGTGCTTGGCTGAGCTGCTTTGGGTTAGCATTAGGGTTAGATGGCTCTGCAGGGCAAGAGAAAGTCTGGCATTATCAGCCACGGGACTCTGAAAATAACGTCTTACTCTACCTCGGTTTCCTCTTTCTTTTTAAGTCAGAATCTCAAGTAGCCCAGGCTAACCTTAACTCACTGTAGCTGACCTTGAGCTCCTGATCCTCCTGCCTTCACCATGCCTTCACGCCTCCACCTCAGTATCAGGAATCTCTAACCATTACCAAGAAAACCTACTTCACTTGACAATGCAGCTTTTTTATTTTTTTTTCCAGAAAACAGTGGACTTCACTTTTAATCTAAAATGACCTCACAGCCTTTATTAACTTCCTACCAGGAAGCAATGTGGTACTGAAAAAGAGAATCCTACAACCAAAAAACTCACTATGGCTGTGCTGGTGTTTTGAGCGTCATCCCAAACCTTATTTATGGTAAAATCTGGGAAGGTGCTTGCCAAGTGTTCATTTTCCTCTAGAAACTACTATGAATAGCAACAATATACTTATACTTACCAAAGCTCTGCTCTGTATGGCATTGTAGCTGCACCCCCTCCCCTGGGGCTTCTGCACTGACTGCGTGTGCTGTCTCATTGCTTCAAAGCCTTTGGCGTTTCAGTACTACGGAGTTTACCAGTGAAGCGTGAGGACGTAATTGACCATTTTCCCTGGGCAGAACCAGATTCACCATGGTACCTCTATAGCCGGAGTGAACACAATCAAATTGCAAGTCTTTTTATACGTGTTTCTCTTGTTCCATTAAGCTGTTACTTTAAAAATTCAGAACAACAATAAGTTCATTTATAAAACCAAGTTGGTCAGTTAATTCAAATTTACAGCCCATATCAGTCAGATATTTAACAAAATTACCGTTTTTAGAAGTTTGATGTTAGAATTGATGTTGTCTAAACGTTATCAGATTTTAATGCCTAGAGAAATTCCCTTCAGGATTTGCTCAAGATTAATCCTTCAGCTTTGCAAAACTGGGTAGGGTGTGTGCAAAGCTAAAGGGATATATAAACTTATGAATGTATGCATAATAATGTTTTTGTCAGCGACATCCCCATGTATGATCCTTTTAGACAGTATGACTTGCTGATACTGCCACCATCTTAGTATGTGTGCAAACACACTGGTGTCACACAACAGTGAACTCACTTAATGGTGCGTATTTAGGAAGCTTACCCCTATCAGGTGGCACGTGAGTGGAATCCGGTAGGAGCATCGAGCTTCAGCAGTGAAAAGAGTATATGAATACATCCTGCAGTGTTGTGATATAGCAACATCATTTAAATTAGGGCTCTTCCCTCCTCTTTCCCCCAACCTCCTCCTCTTCTCTCTCCTTCCCCTGCCCCCTCTCTTTTATAACATTGGTGATGGAGCTCAGGCCTTACCTATGCAGAGAAAACACTCTATCACTGAGCTATGAGTTAGAAATCCAGAAGGATTTTAAGCAGTTCTGCACATTTTTGTAAACCTAGGTACCTGTTTCTATGAAGGAGACTGTCTCGTCAGTAAATTATGCGCAGCCGCACTTGGGAAAACAAGCAGGGCGGCCTGGCCCCTCCCATCAAGAGTTTCCTTCCACTGCATGTGTTATTGCTCTTCCTTTTGAATCATGAGTGTGAATCACTTTCATGGCTCTTGACCATGCCTAAGATAACCTCAGCTTGCTTTCTGTCCCTAATAATAATTATGCTTCATATAATTATTATTATCATCCTCTCTCCTCAATAGACCGGTGACTGGTCCAACTCCCCAAAGGTCTGCTCTCAACTCTCTCTCATCCGCATTTTCTTCTTTTGCAGATTGGATTTGAGGCCCCTTCTCCCCAGGGACAGGCATCAGCCTCGGGCAGTGGGGGTGGGGCTGATTCTGAGCCAGCTCGCCACGTCTTCTCCTTCTCCTGGTTGAATTCCCTGAATGAATGATATATATTCTGGTTGCTGCCCCCTGGCGGCCTAGGTGAGATGCGCACCAGGCCGCGGGGAACTTTCTGGGTGAAATTCACCGTGATGCGCGTATGAACGGGACCTCCGGACAGGATTTCTGAGAGAAAATAATAAACCTTTAATTCCAGATGACTTGTTTAACTTGCTGAGAAAATGCATATGCTCAGAACAAAATTGCAGAAAACACTGGTATAAAGAAACTTGATCTTATGCAAACCCTTTATGATGTGGGCATCATTCTGAAGGTTGTGTAGGTTGGTACGTGTGTGCACGTCAGCTTTAAGTGGCAAGTGTTAACGAAGTGGGCACTACACTCTTGTCTCCCGTGGGCATGGCTTCTTGTTATTTTTAGCACAGTCGTGTTTTTTCCCTTAGCATTGCAGCTCAGTGACATTCAGTGTCAGTTTAGAACTGACCGATTTATCAAAATCTAGGCATGAGAGAGGTTACTGACCAAGGCTAAGAAGGCTTCTCATTTCCACAGATGTCACTGAATGTGCAGCCGGAAGTAGTCTCTGAATTTGGCCACACTTCTGTAGTTCAGAAGGCCAAAGGTTAGGGTATCTCTTTTGACATTTTTCTAATTTTAATCACATATCTCATAATCTTATAGTCATACATCAGACATTTCAATTGAAGACTTTTGGGAGGAACTATCTACTTCCTTATGTGCCCTTCGTAGCAGCAATTTGACAAACTGTGGAACAGCTGCATGTATTTAAAGATATATACAATTCTCCTCCTATCTGTCTATCTATCACCTATCTATCTATCTATCTATCTATCTATCTATCTATCTATCTATCTATCATCTGTCACTGTGATGCCTTCCTCACGTAAGTGTAACTTTAAGTGAACTCTTAAATAAATGAGGTTTTTAAAAACCTTAGTCTCCTATGATTTATTCAATTACTCATACTATATTATTAAGTCATTAGTCAAGCATAATTCAAGGTCCTCAAGAGAAGCACCATCTTCATACATATAAATTAATTTTAAAGTGTTACTCATGGGACTGAACATTTTAAAGCTGTAACTAAACTACTAAAGGCAAGTATATTGTCAAACTATTAGATGTGCAGTTTAGTTTTAGGTGCAAATAACAAAGTCCTACAAATCACAGTTATTAGGACTGCAATAGGGACAAATATGAAGGGTATTTGTGTAGTTTATTAAAATCAAAATGTTTTTCTAAGAAGAATTTCCCAAGTGTCCTTTTCAGCAAATATGTTTAGTTACTTGAAGTGTGTTATTAAGTGTATCCTATCTCATGCTGGAGAGATAGTTCAGTGGGGAAAGGACTTTGCCCCTGGGCCTGGAGGCCTGAGCTCAGTCCCTCAGACTCACGTTTACAAGAAAAAGTTGATTCGAAGAGCTTACACATTTCGTCCTGGCCACCCCTCGAGAATGAATTATCTTCTGCTGTGACCCCAAACAAAAACACGATAGGAGCAAGCTAACTCCTGCTAGTTGTCCTCCGAAGGCCCCACATCTGCCATGGTGCACGCCCCCCCCACAGCCCCCACTAACTAATTATGTTTGCATGTTAATTTCTACTGTGACTGATATTCCAGTTAGAAAATCATCAAGTTTTAGAGGCCGGAGGAACCTCTAAAATTATTTAATTCGGTCTCAGAAGAGAAACCCAAGGACATAGACGAGCCCAGGATAGTCAGGAGGTCTGTGTGAGCTACTGGACAGATGTTGGTGTTTTCAGAAGAAAATAAAATGTAGGGGGCAGGGGTTGTTGTGTTTTTATTTTCTTGTGCTGGGGCCATTTCTTTAGACACACTGAAGAGGAAAAACAAAATCACAATAACCTTTGCAGATTTTATTAAAAATATAAATATTCAACGTTCTCTTACACAACCAAATTGACCAAGGATTGGAAAGATGTTTTATTATTGAAACGTTTACAAGAAAAAGTTGATTCGAAGAGCTTACACATTTCGTCCTGGCCACCCCTCGAGAATGAATTATCTTCTGCTGTGACCCCAAACAAAAACAGTGCGCGCCTCCCACTGCTTCTCAAAAAGCTTTCCTCCTTGGGTCCACCTTTTCTGTAAGATACAGCTGCAAACACACTTATTTGCACATGGATGCTAAGCACGGGCAATTCAATAACGCTGTTTTGCTACTGCATACGAATACACTTTGTGCATGCTACTTAAGGGGTGTATAGGCTCTCTCTCTGTACATAGTCTATGCTTCAAGCTATATAAAAATAAACAAATGATATCAGAGCTGCGATATGGTACAGAATACTTAGTTTAATTTTTTAATTTTTACTGTTGTGCTAAATACAGAATCGTTTTGGCCAAACGCACCATTTCATTTCCCAATGATCTCCATCAGTTTCCTGTTGCTGTGAGCTTGTTGCGCTAACTGTTCTGCCCTGGCCATTTCCAAGACTTCGCGCAGAAGGTGGAAGGTGAGATCCAGAGAGATGGGCGGCTCCTCGGACCGCCTCTCCCTCTCCAGCGCCCCCTGGTGGCCACCGAGGGTGTCCTCTGCGCCGCGCTCCGCCGACCCTACGCGGCTGTCGAGCGAGCGCTGAGGCATCTGCAGCTGCTGCAGCAACACGCGGAAAAAGTTAGCCGCTGCCTGGTTGTGCGAGGGGCGGCTGCCGCGACCCGCGGAGAGGGGTGAGGAGTCGGGCGACAGCCGAGCAGCCGGGCTCCTGTTGAGGTTCCCCAGGCGGAGGAAGTATTCTTCTCCCATGCGGATCAGAACAGGCTGAGGCTGCTGGGGCTGCTCTGGCTGCAGGAAATTCAGGGGCTGCGGGGACCGCGGGGCGCCGGGGACAGGCCCCCTGCTCAGCAGGGCCCTGCATGGAGGGTTGGGCGACAGAGCCATCAGCAGGACGCCCGCGGACACCAGCAGCCGCAGCCGCATGTTAGGGGCGCTTGCTGCAGCACCGAGGTCGGGGAGGGCGGAGGAGAGAAGGTGGGGAAGAGAAGGAGGACTGATTAGAGTTTAGCTCAGCTAGGAGTTGCACCCAGGCTTCCTGACGCACAAACACACAAACCGGGCTCTGGGCTTTGGTGGCGCTGTCCGCGGTGCTGAAGCTAGGTGTCTGCAGGGCTCATCTCCTAGGCAGCAGGTGACCCGTCTTTGAATACCTAGAAAGGACAGCCCCTGCCTCCTCTTCCTAAGGACTTCCCTGAGCCCGAAGAAATGCCACAGGTTTAAGCTATCGCCCGCCCTGATCGCCCCCTTTTGGACAGCCTTTTCTCCCAAATTGAAAACTACCTCCTCCGTGTCTCCATCCCTGCCCTTACTCCCTTTGCTTGGGGGTCGGGATGGACGTGGGACGTGATGGGGGAGCCATTCCTTACACAGACTGTAAGCGGTAAGTGGCAAATTGAGTGGATAAGGATGAGCAGCCGTCTAACTTTGCTTTTTGCCACATCACCACTGCCACTGGAATTTTAAGGCACAGTTGGAGACACACACACACATACATGCACAGACACAGGCACTCCCGCACAGGGGCAACTGGCTCCGGGGCTCACTCAGGCAGTACCAAGTTGGTGGCGCCCGCCCGTCTAGGCGCTGCCTACCTTCTCCTCCCTTGGCAGGTGAGACGCGCTGCTGCCTCTGCAGAGGGACCTCTCCCAGGATGCCTCTTGCAGGATCTCTTCCTCTTTGCCTTTCTCTTCTCCCTTTCTGTGCCTCTTCCCTTTCCCTTCAGTCTCTCAACGTACTTGGGCTCTGAGTTTCTCAACACCAGAGGCTGGAGTGAGATTTTATAACGTCGACCCTCTTCAGAAAGCACGCAGCATTTGCCTAATAAGCTGACGCTCTCTTGACAGCTCGATTGCGTGCTGCCTCTGCTCCTGCATAAATCATAGGGCCCTGCCAAGGAGCGAGGGACAGAGTTCTGCTATTTCAACACTGAATCTCACATCCAATTATATCAACAGATATTTATCGCCTCCTTGGTGACGTCAACGAGCCCTAAAATGGAAGGGCTTCTTATGACTTGTCCATTGACAAAAATTCTTGAATGAGATTATCCAAGTGTGGGAAACATACTGACCTCTTACTATGATAGGCCAGATAAATACCAGAAAAGAGACGTAGACAGGGAAAGGAGAGAAGAGGTGGGGAGAGAGGCCCATCATTACAGGGCTGCCAGAAAAATAGCCACTATTAAGAGGGTAGACCTGGACATCCCCGATGCTTCACCACCCCCACCTAACTGTTTTGTCAGGCTGTCGTCTCAAGAAACATCTCGGTATGTGAAATAACGTCTTTACTATGGGCCCACCATCTTTCTGCCTGGAGGAGAATGAAGAACTGGGGGGACATTGGTGCAAAGACAACCAGGTTTTAGCTTTTAACCACTTAGTCCTCCCAAGGGCAGATAAAGGAATCATGGAGCTGAGGACAAAACCAATAAGCTCTTTTGTGAACCCCAGCTCAGTGTTTGTCTTGATGAGGAAAGAGCTATTTCAATGACAAAGGGCATAAACACAGATTATAACAAAGAACTCAGGTCCAGCACAATCTCGGGCCTTCTGTGGGACTCTCTCAGAATCTAACGTTAGTCAGGACTTTTCAATTCCCCTCAGAAGACCATAGAGACCTGTGTGCATTAGGCAATCTATTCTGAGACTATACTACAAACCCAAGGAGGGAGGCATCCATTCTAACTTGTGTGTTGAGACCCTGGTGGGGGGGGGGGAATCAGTTACTGAGTCTGTGAAAAGATCTTTTGTTTCACCTCCGCATACTGCGAAACCATGAGCGTTATGTACAGCAAGGCACTCAAGTTCTTTGAGTTTTTTTCTGTTTCTTTCTCCAAATTCAAATGTGCACCACAAGTGTCAACAATAATTGCTCTCTGACACTATTACCTAATGGAATGCCGTATCTACAAATCCACTCTCAATTCTTGAGTTAAATGGATATTTTATCTAAGTGGGAGCAGTTACCTTTAATCCTGCAATTCACAGCACTTTTACAAACTCTGGTGTCTGTGATTCACTTTGGCTGCTTCATAACTTCCACTGTTGCTCTCCAAATTGTCTTGTTCCTTGTTTCTGGATATCTCTGCCATTTTCTCTGCAACTAACGCGACAGATAATGCAATGCAGATTTCAACCTCTATTTGGGATCCGTACTAATCTACAACTGTTCTAGACACAAGAGGATGGTAGGGTTGAGAAACCAGCTCATAGCTGGAGTGATGTCCTGTGGGATTTACTTCTGATAGAAGAGAACAGAGAAAGGATCCTGTCAACTGGGAAAATGCAAGTTTTAATAAATCATGATTAAACGATGCTTTGGAGAAAAGCTGTGCTTGCATGGATAGGGAGGCCTCCAGAATCTTTATTCTTGTTACTTGGAACTTTTGAGAAGCTGGAATTCATCTCAGAGTTTGGTTGGTTTGGGGTTTGTTGCTGTGGTTTTAACTTTCCTTCATTACTTCCTCTCTACTCATTCACAAACTTAACCTTAAATGTCACTCTGGAGAGGGAAGGCAAGTCAATGAATTCTGAGGAGGAAGTAAGAAAAAGAAGCGCAACCATGGGCTTGTCACGGGAGGTCGGGAGTTCCTTAGGGGAGAATAGCAAGCATGGGGCTCTGGCTAACATCTTGCCTTTGAGATCCCTTTCCCATAGGAAAGCTGAGCTGTCTTACTCTAGCTCTGTTATCCTTCCTGAGTCCTTGCCAGGGGGCTTAACAGGAATGTAAATTATAAAGCAGCATAATTTACCCAAAGTTAGCTCGAGTTAAGTCAGAGAGCACTCACACTGGAAGTGAATGCTTGGTTTAAATGAAAACCAGAGGTTACGTAGCTTCTCTGAAGTCACTCAGCTAGTGAAAAAGTTAGAGTGAGAATCCAGTTCTTTTGACTACCAGCCTTACTATTTACATACACAATATTCAAATATCCTTTGGGCTTCCTTTCTCAGCAGAGGTACATGAATGAGTTAAAATCGGTGGAATTTTGGTGAGGCAACACACATATCAGTCCTTGAGGTATCTTTTCTTGGGTTTTCCTTTTATTCCCAAGATATGAGAAAGCAGAAATTCTCCATGCAGTCCCTCTTGGCTCTGAGTGCTCATGTGTGCACAATGCTATTTTCATGTTGGCAGAAACTTTGGTTTATGATGTGGGGTTTTAAGTGCACTGATGACTTTAAAAAGCATCAATTTTTATCTTTTTACAGAATACAGAGAGTATGGAAGATTCTAGAAGTAATGATACAGACGTGTGATTGCAGAAGTAACAATGTAAGGCACAATTTGACAAGACTAAGCATCTAGGCTCATAAGACTCACACCAAGAGATACCATGTCACTATTGACAGGAGTCATGGAAGGGTCAATGCAAATGCTCAGATCCTAGGAACACTGTCCAAATAATTCCTGCTCAAAATATTTTTTCAATAGCAATATAACATAGGGTTGAATTAAATAATATGGAGTACAGATTAATTAAACAAAAGAGAAGCAATAGAGTTGGGTATGTAACTCAGCGATAGAGCACTTGCCTGGTTCAAGCCCTAATACCACACACAGGCACATGGGCACACACACACATACACACACACACACACACACACACACACAGAGAGAGAGAGAGAGAGAGAGAGAGAGAGAGGATGTGCGCAAAAGAACAGGTAACTCCTGCATCTCTTTGCATCTTCATACCCTTCTATTGGCAAAATTCAGTCAAAAAAATACACTCTCCAAGTTTTCTAACTAAAGCAATTGTTGAACTTAATCTACTATCTTTACTCATAGACTTCACAAATGCCTAGGATGGACAAGTGGCTTAATCATTGTGGTCACTGCACTTTAGATAGATTAATAGCCACCCTTCCCCTCTATAAGATGATGGGGAACATCATAACTTTTAATAGTCTCTTCTAGTATCAAAGCCATATACCCTCTTCATAGAGGAATCTGAAAAAGGCAGTGAAGGACGCAAGCCAGGTGTGGTGGCATATCTCTGTCACCCCATCCCCTTCAGCAAGCAGGAGGAGCACAGCTGGAAGCCAGCCTGGGCTACACAGTAAGACTCTGTCAGACAACAACAACACTCTACAAAATCCCTCAGCATGTCAGAGTCTAAAGCTAATCACACTTACCATGTTGGTACCTGTCTCCAAGTGTTTGTAATGAGATCAGATATTTTCTCAATAGAACTAATACTGTGTTTTTAGTTGTGATTTCTGCTTTAACATAAACTTATATTCTAAAACCTAAATGCAAAAAAAGATAGATTTTAAATGTTCTCACCACAGAAAATGGCATACAGGTAAGTTAGCTCCACTTAGCTGTTCCGTGATGTAAGCACATACCAAAATATGTTGTATATTGTGTGTGTATATAATTTTTTGGCAATGTACATTAATCATTTAATTAACAAGTGGTTTGTTTTCAGGCTATTTCTCAGATTAAGTTTAGGACCTGTACTTTTTATTTTATTTTTTAAAAATGGAAACTGTAGAACTCAGCCAGCAGTGATAAGCTTAATAGGAACAGACCACCCAAAGGAAGTTCTTTACTTCCAACCATTATCACCTGCCAGTGCAGGACTCAGCCACTGATAAGCTTAAAGGAGACCTGAGTCTCAGTAGTTTACCCTGAAGCAATACCTGGTTGCTGGAAAGACAACAAACTGAGATTTCCCATCCCCACCCAAGAACAGACCATCCAAAGGAAATTCCTAACATTCCACCTGTTATAGACAGGACCACCTGCCAGCACACATTCACCAGGCCACCCCTAGACAAATGTCAGCCAATCAGGGGTCCTGAACCTTAGAAATCCCTCACCCCCACCTTTACTACTATGAAAACTCAACTCTGACTGAGCTCGGGGCTCTTCTATTATTCCAATACATTGGACACATAGAGAGACCAAGTTTGCAAACTTGTATAAAATAAAGGCTCTTTGGTTTTACACACGGGGCTCGGTCTCCTTGTTGGTTTTTGGGTGACTTCACAGATCTGGGAATAACAGAAACAAACTATCTTTTTTTTTCATTTTACATACCAATCCCAGTTCCTACTCCCTCCCCTCTTCCCCTTCCCTCCATCTTCCCTCCACCCCAACCCCCATCCACTTCTTAGAGAGGGTAAGACACATTGCTTTGGGGAAGGTCCAAGGCCTACTATATCTAGGCTGAGCAAGGTATCCCATCCAAAGAGAATGGGTTTCAAAAAGCCAGTACAAGCAGTAAGGAAAAATCCTAGTGCCACTGCCAGTGGTTCCACAGTCTGCCCCAGCCATACAACTGTCATACACATTCAGAGGGACTAGTTTGGTCCTATGCTGGTTCCTTCCCTGTCTGGCTTTAGTTGGTGTGAAAGACCCAGATAAATCCAGACCCCTCTAGGAGGAAGAGAAGAGCCAAAAGAAATCTAGGTTAGCCGGGTCAATGACCCTGTTGCAGGAACTAGCTGAAGATAAAGTTAAATTATAATCTTGAAAATAAACAGGGAGTTACCCCCTTATGATGATCACTGGTATTTTCAGAATTTTCAGTGATCACTGGTATTTTCAGAATTTTCCAATGACGCCCTCCCCACCCCCTTTGGATTACTGGGTTGTGGTTTCTTCCCTTAAAAACTCCTTCTCCCAGCTACTCGGGGTCTAACTCCTCCCCTGTGTGGGCTATGAGTCTCAGCCCCAGAGCTCTGGTACTTGTCAATAAACCTCCTGTGATTGCAGCAAGGATGGTGTCTCGTGAGTTCCTGGGGGGTCGTGTTATTCCAAGACTTGAGTGAGACTCTCCCCGATCTGAAGGTCTTTCAGTGAGCTCAGGTAAACTCTTACAGTGGGTGTCCCCATCATGTTCTTGACTTCTTTGCTCATACTCTCACTCATTCCTCTCTTCAACTGAACTTTGGGAGCTCAGCCCAGGGCTCCAATGTGAGTCTCCATCAGTTGCTGGATGAAGGTTCTAGGGTGACATTTAAGATAGTCATCAAACTGACTACAGGGCAAGGCAAGTTTGGGCACCCTCTTCACTATTGCTTAGGGTCTTAACTGGAGTCATCCTTGTGGATTCCTGGGAATTTTCCTAGTGCCAGGTTTCTTGCTAGTCTCATAATGGTTTCCTCAATCAAAATATCTCTTTCCTCGCTCTCCATCTCTGTAGGACCTGCCTGCATTTTTATGTTCTGCTAAAATCATGGATGCCCCTTATCATAAAGCTCACATTTCAATAGCCACTGTCACAGCATGGACTATATACTGTGTGGCAGGACAAGGGTTTTCTGCATAAGTTGTCTTTTCCTATTCAAAACACAAGGGACACTCTCTAGCCTGTTGAATGAAGCAGTGGACACTCTCTAGCCTGTTGAATGAAGCAGTGGACACTCTCTGGTCTGTTGACTGCATTCACCATATACTTCTTAGCCTACTGAATGAATGTAGTGGTCACTCCATAACCTGAGTGGATATTCCACAGTCCATTGAATGAATACAGGACAGAAAGTTCATGCAGAAGTCCCCATCCCGAAATAACTAAATAGCACCACTGTATTCTATAATTTCCCCCCTTTCCACTTAAAATTATGGTGCAAACAGTTCTCGTTTGGTTGGAAATATCATCCTAGCTCCCTAACACCCCTTTATACAAAAAGTCTGGATTGTTTGCCTGGGGCTTCACCCCAGCTTCTGGCATAAGCTCCCTCCCCTGGGAAGTTGCCTTAGTCCTAACTCCACCTCTGAAAAAGCACATCAAATGGTGACCGCTCCCTAGGGAGGGTCAAGAAAGCTCGCCAAAAGGTAACCCCTCCCCCAGGGAAGTGAGACCACTCCCACAGGCTATTTAAATTGCCCCCAGAGAATAAACATTTGGATTCCTGGGAATTTTGGGATTCCTGGGTTACTGGGTTTTGTGTGCTCTCTCCTTCTCTCTCTTACCCTCTCCATGCTTTCCTGGGGCTACGTGGGAGTACGCCATTAAGCATGGGCATCTTTAATTCGGTCTGATTGGAATTATTTGCGTCAGCTGAGAGGTTCATCTAAGCGAAAATACCTAACTGTTCTCTCTGACCTAATTTTACTGAACTACCTCCCTACAGGTCATTTCTCAAAATCCAGTCCATTCTAAGGTCTTGGGGTGAGAACGTCAACGCACGGATATAAGGAAGACACAGTTCAGCCCCCAGCAATAGATTTTATAAAATCTTACTTATTTGCTTTTGGCATCTGAATGTCTTGCCTTCCCCGAGGATGAGCGAGTTTGAGTTGTGTATACCTAGAATTCCAATTATCTGGCCTAGGTTCTGCCCCTATTTCAGCAGACTCCCAGAAGGCCTTCACTTTTGCTGCCTGCCAAAGCCTTTCCCTTGGGACTCACTCCACCCTCTATGTCCTCGCACCCCCTGAACTTCCTCATTTTGCTTCCTTGGACGTTACTTCATTTTTTCCTGATATTATTTCAGAAGCATGTTAAACATTCTACATATACATGGTTCTTTACCAGGGATTATGCTTACATTATACCTTACTGGGATAGCACTGTCATTTCAGTGGGCCTCAGAGAGGGGGTGATAATTCTGAATGCAGTGCAACAAACAGATTTGGGGGGGGCAGGGGGTAAAACAAACGGACACACTTACACTTTCTGCTCATTGGGATTGCTTCTCTGCAAAGTTGACGTCACGTACCCAAGGGTGACAGAAGCTACAGATGGCAAGGGCGGGATCCAGAGAACACAGAATGTTCCACCTGTGGACATCCAAACCACACTGTCTAGATTTTGTGGTGGTTACAGGGCTCCATCTCAGCTCCCACAGCATTCTCTCAGCATCCAGGAGTCATTCCTGGACACCTTGTCTCCTCTCCTCAGAAAATGGCCAGGACATTATCGCCTAGCCCTCTGTTTTCCAGAAGTTAGGAAGTAATTCACCCTGGTGAGATGACTCAGGACATCAGGAAAGAGCCACATCTGCTTCCCTGACAAGCCCCAGTCCTCTGGTCATAACAGACAAGACTGCCCTTTTTATTTACACTGAAGTTTCTGTTCTAGGCTCAGACAATGGCATTTGGCAGGAACTAATCATCTTACAATATAGTTGGCCCAAGAAAGAAACCCACCAACCAAGCATCCTGAGTAGACATTTATATTCATAACCATTACATTTAAAATCACAGCTGGAAGCTAGCCTGGGCTACACAGTAAGGCTCTGTCAGACAACAACAATACTCTACAGATCCCTTGGCATGCCAGAATCTAAAACTAATCACATGTACCCTGTTACCTGTCCCTGAAGGCAAAAGACTCTGAAGAAAAAGCCCTCCAATAAGGCTCCTAGGGACATTACTAGTTTTACAAAAAGGGAAGGGGCAGAGATAAAGTGAATTTGAACAGTTTTAGTGTTTTACATTTTTATTCTGTAGTGTCCTAAATCCCAAGTCTTCAGACTCTTTAGACTGACTTGCCCACACAGCCCGCTATGGTGAAGCTAACTGGGAACAGAGTGACCCCAGCAACACTGTCTGGAAGGAATCTCCCTGCATGTCCTTCCTTTGGCACCTAGCACTTAAGACAACAGTTAAACCTGCTAGCTATTTTCATCATCTCTGTGAGGACAATGGCCTATTTTGCTCTGGAAGAGCATCTTGGGGGTATGATGACCCATTAAGTTTTAGGGCATTCAGAATTTGTTGCTCTTGAAAGGGTCAGCTTACAGGGAGAGGCTGCCCAACCCCCATTTGCCATTGATGGGGTGATGGAGGCTGTTTGTGACTTTCTTGTCCAGGTGAAGGTGATGGATAGTTACTCAGTGTAGCTCTCTAGGCCTGGCTCTCAAAGGAAGTGATCTAGAAAGAACCAATTGCAGTGAGAGACAATGTCTTCCTTTTCTGGAAATTCAGTTACCCAAAGGGACAGGAAGAAACAAGGCAGTCAGCGTTCAGAAGCTGTGGGTTCCAAAGACGCTTCTTTAGATATGGGTTCATGACTGTCGGGAACTGTGAAACAAGCCCTTTTTTTTGTAACTTCTCCAAGGCTTCTCTGACCCATATATAGAAATGGGATATTAGCATCCATCAGGAAAGCTGCGAGTGTACATGCATGCACTCCTTGACTAGGAACTTGCCTCCCACTTCATCGTCTGAGACTTAATACACAGCTCGCACATGGTGAATGCTGGCTACAGGAGGCTGACTGTGCAAGTCCTATTTAGTAGAAAGGCCCCATTGGCCCTACAGTTCTGACAGCTAATGGATACTTGGAAGGGGGTTGTGGGAAACCCTTGTCTGGAGTAAGGACTGCCTGGTTTGCCACATTTTCTCTCCATTTTTGAGTAAATTTTTGGAGTGATCTGAGCAATAACATCCCCAGGATAACAGAAAAAGACTTAATGGCTTCAAGCAGCCGTCAAGCTTAATAGTCTTATTCATATGGAATTAAATATAGAGATATCTTTGAGTTGCACCTAATTTCCCAACTTGTTTTCTTTGTACTTTAATTCTTAATAGCTCTAAAATTCTGCCATGTGCATTGGCACTTTTAGCTTCCCAGAAACAACAGTAATTGCAAAGAGGATTTTTTTTATTTGAATGGAGAACTATAATTACATAACTAAATAGGTTTCCTCTGTAAAAAGTGCTGCTCAGTCTTTGAAGAAGAATTATGCTACGTAATGAAAATTTTTGTGCCCTCCGAATTCTTACATCAAAGTCTCATTCCCATTGTTACAGGATTTGGAGGGACCTTTGTGAGAACATGAATGTAGACACACCCTGAATGGGATTGATGTTCTCATAGAAGAGACAAGAAAGATGGCCTCTCTTTCCCTCCAACTCTTTGTTATCTGAAAGCAAGAGGGTTCTCAGCAAACATTGTATCCACTTGGTCTTGGACTTCCTATCCTCCAGAACTGAAAAAAATCAATTAATATTCAGCGTTTAAGTCACCTATTCCATGAAAACACTAAAATAAATGACATTTTTTATGGAAGTCCTCATAGCATCTTTGCTTGAAGATTTTCTTAAGAACAAAACTGTTCATCTAGCTTTGCGAACATTTCCTGGAGAAACCTCTGAGATGGCAGCTGCCAACTGTCTTACTATACTTCTGACTTTGTTACTTTCTAGCTGGGTGACTTTCATGTGCGTTCCCCAAGTGAGGTTGGAGACTAGCGTTCCACATCACCTCTCTCCAGCACACAGAACTTGCCTGGGAAAAGGACTGGACTAAGAGCCAAGGGTAAAGCCATGAACCAGCAAGAGCTATAGCTGCGCATCAGTGTTGGACGGGGTATGAGTATCAAATGACCACCTTAGTATCCTCTAGAGCATTAGGAGGAATTCTCCACTGGGAACTTCCTTCCTGGGCTGAGGAACTGCTCGGAAGCTGGATGCAGCCCTTTCTGCTAAGAAATGTGGGGCACTGCAGCTCCCTCCTTCTGGGGCAAGGAAAGTACAATAATAGCTTCCTTTGTCTGTGTTTCTTCCAGAAGCTTTGTTTTTGTGCCTCTAATCCTTCATCCCAGAAGCCTGCTGGGGAGTAGGAATTATTATCCACATTACGGAGATGAATAAGCAGAGGTGCAGAATGGGTGGGTGAACTGTTTCCCGTCTCCCAGTAGGTGTGTGCAAAGAGCTGGAATTTCCTCATCTCCCCCTCTCTTTCCTATTATTCAGGCTTCCCTGGGGCCCTGGGTAGGGGTATGGCAGTCCCACCCCTAGGAACAGACCCCATAGGTGTGCCAGGCTTCCAGGATGTCTCTTTCCTCATCACTAACCACAAGGTGTGATAATGAAAAATGCCACACCATTTGTATGCGTCCTACAAGAGAAGACTCCAGCAGCTGGCTTCACACAGCACTCCTTAATCACTCTGCAGCTCACAACCACATCCCTTCTTTAATTTGAACCCTCCTTCCTCTTCTGCATGAACCTGCTGGCCATCCCGTCCTGCCATCTCCAGCAGCCACTGAGGGGCAATGGTTATGAGCCATTAACAAAGGTGCTTACAGAAAGCCTCGGGACAGATCCCACTCTCCCTGCTCACATCTCTGCCCTTCAAAAGACTTGCAGTGTTTAATTCCGTCATAGGTATATGCTGCTGCTTGTGCCTCGCACTGGTTTCTAAATTAATATTTGCTGTATAGAAAGCTGCTAATTAATGTGTACCTTTGCTAAAATCTCCAATCAAGTATTTGAAATGGAAGGGAAGCAGAAAGCAACTTGTAAATTCTGTGCATAATGAAGCAAAGAACAAGCACACATAATGAAGGCAAACAATTACACAGCATCCGTGTGATTCTTTTATCTTAGCAGACATTACAGAGGGAGCTGATTAGTGCTCAGCTTGGGTGAAAGACTGGCTTCTCTTTCTTCCCTCTGCTTTTTGGTAGGGTCCTTGAAGCCACATTTCAGGTCACAATGCTTTGCAAAGATTTTGTTGTTTTGTTGTGTCTGTCCTAGCCTGTTGTGTGGCTGTCTTTAGGATGTATTCTTTGGCTGTTACACACATACCCGACAGAATATCCTACATGGGGCTCAGACCACTGGACAGACAGTGCTAAGAACCAAAATATTTACTAAACCCCAGCTCCTGTGCTTGATGTTGTAGATTTAAAAAAGAAGAAGAAAAAGAATCTTCACTATCCTTGTGATATCCAGTGAGCATGGAAGAAGACATGTTAGAAAACAACATTCGTTATGCGCAATCTGTGTGGGCAAAGAGGACTTCTGTCCATGCAAAAGAAAGGGGGACAGGTCTGAGAAGAGCTCCACAGAGTAGGGGAGGGGGCGAGAGCCGAGATGAGGCCGGAAGGAAGGGAAAGACACTCCGTAAAAGGGAGCCTCTCCCAGAGAATCCACCTCAGAGTGGAAAACACAAGACTGGGCCTCTCCATCAGTGTTTCAGGAACTGTCCATGGTGCCCTGCGGTGCATGCCGGTGTGGTGCTCAGAGAAGGAAGACCTGGGAGGCAAAGGGAGAATGGTCCCCAGACGCCAACTCTAAAGGGCCCAGTCAATGAGGACTAAGTGGCAATGACATAGCAGATTCAGAGTTTAGTCAGTGAACTCAAGTTGACGGGACTAGGTGAGATGGACGGCAGGTGAAGTGGTGTTGCTAACAGATGCTTCCATGCTGACTATGTAAGGCACAAGGTTGAGGAGCCTAAGAATGGAAATGCCCAGTAGAAACCTTCAAGTGGATTAAGGCAATCTGGGAGCAGCCAGGATACTTGAGAACTTGTCAAACAAAAGGTTGTGACCAGACATCCTAGATCTAAGTTCCAGCTCTCTGTGAGTCATATGTATATAACTAGGCAGGCCATGTAACATTCTGCATGTTGGTTTCTTCCTAGAAGAGAAAATAGGATCCTCTTCTTATTTATTGCTGGGGGGATTAAATGAGTTGATTACATAAAGCCCTTAGCACTGCTTTTGGTCCATGTCAAGACTTTTTAAAAGTGGTAATTCTCATAAGAACTATGGCATGGAGGAGGCAGGAGCCAGAGCCTGGGGGGGCAGAGGAAGATGTCCAAAGGAATCTCATTGTTTTGTCTTGGGCAGTGAGGCAGATGGTAAGCACAGGAGGGGAACAGCAAATAAGAAAGCTGGTAGGATTTATTTGGGAACTATTGAGAGTGAAAAATCTAGGGAACATTCGAGTAGAAATACCCTTCTTGCCACTATCACAAGTGTGTGACTAGAGAGCTAGAATTCTCAGTAAGCAATTGAACTGCTGCTGCTGAGGGACCTGGGAAGACAGAATAAAAGATGAGAAAAGCCAAGAAGGCAGTTTGGGGAAAACCTAGATTTAAAGGGTGGCTGAAAGAAGTCTTAGGGAAACTGAGCTGTGATGGCCCGAAAATAAGAAGGAAAAACAAGAAAGAGCAAAGTCGTGAGGCCATGGCAGTCAGAAATGTCAGAGGGAGTGTAGGAGGCTGTGGAGTGAGGAATGAGAGAGGCTATCCACTGGATTTGGCAATACGCATGTTTAGTAATCATACTATCAGTCACTTGGGATAACCACAAACTTTGCTCATTTCACAGAGAAAATTTAACATAGGATTTGGGAAAACAGGATTTGGAGAACAGGAGAAGAAAAATGAACAGAGAAAGTAAATGTGGCAACTCCCTCCTTGAGGACCAGGAAGCAAAGAGGAGAGGCTGGAGTCTCAGGAGTGACTCCACGGGTGGGGGGGGGGGTTGGGGGAGAAGTGCTTCCCACCTGATTCTGATACCTCCAGCTCAGACAAAGGTCCTTAGGGAGCTGAAAATCAAGGAAGGAAACTCAGCTCAAGCGGAGCTGTGGCCCTGGAAGCTTAGACAATGAGCTCAAAAGAACAGGGGTTCTGCGGGTAGTTCCGGGGTGGAGCAGGTAGGAGCCAGAGACCATTGCAGCATTGACCCACAGCAGGCAGACAGGAAGCAGAAGCCTGGCCTCCCCTCCTCTTGCTCCCCAGTCTCCCTGGAGTGTCCTCTATCAGTAAGACACAATGGGAAGTCAAGTGACAGCAGAGAGACAGAGCACTGAGCACTCCAGGCTCCTGCAGCAGCCTCTAGAAAGGTGGCTTGAGGCTTGAGGCAGAGTGATGTTTCAATCCAGTCGCAACGTTTTGAAGGAAAGCCAACTAGCAGTGGACTGAGAAGCAGGAACATAGACAGTAAATATTGACTGTTTTCTTAAAAAATGGTGACTCTCTCACACCAGCGTGGCGTGCATATGTTTTGGAAACCTCCAGGGAGGTTTTGTTGTTGCTCTTTTGTTTTTGATGGGCAGCTGGAGCCCTCCAGGCATCAGGCTGCCAGTGCTGTCAGCCCAACTAGGACAAGGGTACTTAGGTCAAATTCCCACTGTCAAGGTGTTGGAAGACACCTCAGATGAAAGCCAGTGAAGTCGGGTGTGTGTATGCAGGCTTAGAGGAAGCGCCGTGTAGATCTTTTCAGGGTGATTTGATTCTCTTTACTCCTTTTAGAGCAAACTCATTCCGTGAGCCCGGAAGTACTCAGGTGTCACCTTCCCCACGACACACAGACAGAGAGAAAAACAAGTTTGTGCAGACACACAGGAACACACGCACACTCCTTTGAGGAAACAGAAGAGAAAGACACAAGAGAATAAGAGAGTGGAATCACTTGCCCCGTGATTCATTGCAACATAGCCATTCATATTCAATGAGTTTTTTAAAAAATCATTTATTAATATTGGAGTTCTTTTTAAAAAAAGAAACTGAGACATTGACTTAAAATGATTCATGCCCCAAAGTAACAGTTGTTAGAATCTGTAATTTACAAAAAAACAATATTTAGGTGGCTTTTGTTTTAAAGAAAGGAAATCCTGCTGAGAATGGCAATGTGCTGACTGAAGCAGAAGATCTGAGTTAGGAGAAAGGACACTAGGCTAGAAGCTAACTGGGCTGGATTCCAATCCAGCCTCTCTCTCTCTCTCTCTCTCTCTCTCTCTCTCTCTCTCTCTCTCTCTGTGTGTGTGTGTGTGTGTGTGTGTGTGTGTGTGTTCATGCATTTGTGAAGGTTGTGTGCATGAGTGTATGCATGTGCCCACACATGTAGAAATTAGAGATCAGCAGCAACAGAAGTCTTCCTGGACTGATTAGTAACTTATTATTGCTTTGGAAGCTGAAACAGTTTTATTAGAGTTTAAGAGAAAAACAGTGTAAAATTAGAAAAATGAAAGTGACTCTGAAGTTCAAATAGGTAGTAAGTAAAATCTAGAAATACTAGATGGTGGGCCAAAGAAATGGGGATGTGAGGTATGAAAGGCAAAGATAAGACTCACAAAGAATCCCAGGAATCCTCATAGCTGATTAACAGGACTAAAAGGGAAAGAATAACAAAGAGGAAGAAATCATCAGAGAAATATCTCAATGGAATTTTCCAGAGTCACAGGACATGAGTCTCCAAATTAAGAAGCCCGCTGAATGCTCAAGACAATTCACTACCAAATTTGTGCACAAATATCCACATGTACATACCTTTAGACTCATCATCATAAAATTTCAGTAATCAGGAATAAAGAAAAGATACTGAACATTTTAATAGAAAGACAAATTAAAAATAGTACTATAAAAAACAAGAACATTGGCTACCTCACCCCAGCCCCTGTGCACAAGGTTGACCAGATACCGTTAGGGATTTAAGAACTCACTCCACAGTGTTGTCTTTAGATCTTTGGTAAAGCCCTGGTTTCAGGAGGGTTCCTAGTGTCCAGTGCTACATTTCTCTACTAAACTCAGTGAGACCAAGCTATCAGGCTGACACTGGTATGTTGAATTCCCGTGAGCCCTCTCTGTTTGTCAGCTCTGCACAAATACAGTACAACAGCCAACCAAGCATAACTGATAAAAAGAAAAGATTTACTTCACTCACAATTTTAGAGGTTCAAATTCTAAATAGGCAGACTCCTGATTTAGCCTCTCATGAGAGCAGCAGAGGGTGTCACATCATGGTAGGAATGCATATAAAAATTTTTATAAAAGAAAGCATTTAATTGTAGCTTGCTTACAGTTTCAGAGGGTGAGTCCATTGCCATCATGGTGGCAACTGTACTGTCGGGCAGACAGCATGGAACTGGAGCAGTAGATCTATAAATTGGAGGCAGAGAGAAGGAGGGAAAGAGAGGGAGACTGGTCCTGGTGTGAACTTCTGAAAGTTCAAAGCCCACCCCAAGGGATATGCCTCCTCTAATAGGTCATGCCTTCTAATCCTACCCAAACAGCTCCACCAACTGGGGACCAAACATTCAAACATATGAGCCTATGGGAGCATTCTCATTCCAACTGTCACGCATACACACGTCACACACAAGCTCACGGTTGCCCTTGCCTTGAGCCCATACATCAGTTCTCTTCTACCTTTACTCTGTCACATCACCTGTGATCTCCAACACCCAAGTGTCAAACCCAAAGGTAGATGAGGAGACACAGGCATTCTTTATTCATTTGGCTCCTCAGCTGATGTCCAGGGTTGTCACCACGTGGGTGGTCTTCTGCGGTGCCTATGCCGTTTCCCTCCAGGTGCTTAGCACCGCTGTTCTGCAACAATAGTGAGTTCTTCCCACCGGTGTCTCCTCTCTCTCTGCCTCCATGGACATGCAGGTGCCATATACCCCGGATTAGCGGAAGCTCTGCCGCCGTGAGGCTGCTCTTCTCGTCCCCACTGCCGCCCTCTGTACTGGTGGCAGGGAGTGGCAGCGAAGAGTCAGGTTAATGTTGAAAGAATCTTTCTCTAGGAACATAGCATACACCATTAAGAGGGGATACGTTCGGGACGTGTTGTAAACCCTAAGTGGTGAAGTGATGTAATCAAAATGTATGTCTTGCTTATTTTCCCCAGCTTACTCTCGATAGGGCTTGCGTGTGTGCCGTCATGAGTAAAGCAAACCCACAAAATCTGAAGGGCTCATTGGAAGCTGATATTCAGAGGTTCATGATGGATGATACAAGCAGAATCTAATAGATGGTATTTTAAAAATACAGACACATAGATATTCAACATCAGTGACCACATGTTCCCAAGAACTTGACGTTATAAACATAAAAATACTGCTGCTCTTTTGTGGTACAAGTACAAAATTATCCAGATGTGGTGCAGTTACCAACCAAGACTGTGCTTAGATACTGAAGAATCTTTATATACACACTCACAAAATAACAAATATTTTTACCTCACCGCTATTCATTATTCTAAATTGTTTGCAGCAAAATACTGTATCCCAATATGGACCCATGAGTTATGTAATGCTTTTATATTTGTAATTTAAAAAAATAATTTATTCTTTAAGATGGGGTTCTGCCAAGACAGAAATATAAAGGTAAATGAAAAATGTCCTCACAGTCATATAACAGAGACACAACCTTGATTACATCATTGTGGACATCTGTTCCAGTAAGCAGAGAGGTGGGGAATCAGGGCTACCTTTAGAGGAATAGTTCCATATTATACAAATTAATTATACCAATAAAATCATACGTAAATAACTTAAATGCACTTGAATTTAACATAACCTGTTTTTAAACTTTAAAAATCAATAAACTTCAATGACATGTGTTGCCACACACACAGCCTACATAGCGTGAAGTGGAGTAAACACGTTCTAGAATACCCCAACTCAACCTGTGGGATCACTTCTTTGCCCTTAAGATTAAAGCTTTCTAATTATATATATATAATTAGAAATGTATAATTAGAAACATATATATATATATATATGCACTTTTTTTTCTATTGCCTCAAAGTCCCCTATACGCAAGCCTCAGTTCCCTAAGTGCCGAATCACAGGTAACTACTGCCATGCCCAGTGACTTTCTAATCAAATCATTTGTCTGGAAAGAAGCCATAAAATCACCTAAGTTTCCATGCACATTGGAACAGCCACGTTTATAGGAAATGGAGACTGTACCCCAGTTCATGAAGTGCTTCCATTAAAAGGAACTCAAGATCCAGGAAGTGTGATCTTCAACACAGAAAATAAAAAGTCAAATCCAAGGGTAACAAATATTGAAATCAACTAACATGGATCAAAAGAGAATAATGGAGAGTCCCTAGCAGAGGGATCCCTTGATAAACAGCCTGTATAGTTTTAAACTTTTGAAATGAATAAATGATAACAGCAAATTTATGATGAAAAATAGGCAATAATAAACTCATGGAGAAACAAAATTCTGTATAATAAAAGCAATGTAATTATTGTCTTTCATTGATCTCATAAATTACATTTATGTAACCACCTTGGGTAAATACTGATGATTGATTTTTAAGCTTTTGTATGCAACTTATAAATAAATCATTTGATAGTAAGGCCATACAGAAGAACGCTATGTCATTGACTTTAACAATACAAAGGTATAGATTTAAATGACAGAAAAAGAAGGGAGGGAAATATGAGGAAGAGAGGGAAATTTTGAGGGCTCATGGAAGGACCCAAGAGATCCACTCTAGTGATTGGCAGGAGAAGTATAAAGAGAAGGGCAGAGTTCTAGTAGCCTTGTCTTTTTGTTGTTGTTGTTTTGCCTTTTTATTGCTTTATAAATAATACCATTCAAAATTTCCATTTCCTTTCCTCCTCCCATTTCCCTCCCGCTCCCCCACTCACGTTCCCCCCTCCCCTTCCAGTCCTAAGAGAGGGCAGGATACCCTGCCCTGTGGGAAGTCCAAGACCCTCCCCACTTCATCCAGACTTAGGAAGTTATGCATCCAAATAGACTAGGCTCCCAAAAAGCCAGTACATGCAGTAGAGACAAATCCCAGTGCCATTATCATTGGCTTCTCAGTCTGTCCCAATTGTCAGCCACATTCAGATGGTCCAGTTCTTTCAAAGTGTGGACAGGATTATGAACTGACAATAAATCTCAAAATACAGTTATATATATGTGTGTGTGTGTGTGTGTGCATGTATGTATGTATGTGTGTATATGTATATGCATATGTAGATTTTTGTATGTATATGCATAAGTGTATATACATAGATACACACATCTATATATGTTGAAGTTTCCACACTATCACACAAAGACACTAAACAGAGAGGTGACTGCTTTGGGAGGAGAGATAGGCGCTAGGTGCAATGAAGAAAATGCCTATGTTAATATTAAGTCATAGATGATGGATAACAAATAAAACTGAATCTGTCAAGTCATCACATCTTGTTTGATTTGAAGAGCAATTGTGTAAGAAATTCATTTTTTTATTAGAAGTACTTGTTTTAAAACTGTATCCTCATTATTTCTTTAAGAAAATTAATTCTAAGTTTTAAAAAGTTCAAAGTATGTCTGGGCAGGATGACTTTGAAGGCGCCCTTCATGTCTGAAAGTCACATAAGCTTCTCCTGAAGCTCCCTTCACCCTGCAGGAGCCCTGGAACTTTGCCTTCCAGAAAGTCTGGCATATACCCAAGCTATTATTTTATCAGAAGGCAGCCAGGCCACTGGAAACCTCTTGCACATTATTTTGATAAATGTCAAGTTTTCACTCTTGACCTTAGTTTGTCTTCTCAACATCTCTATTAAATAATTATTTCAATCATCCGCATCTCAAAGGTGAGATTCAATGAAACTAATTAACTGTCCTGAGTGGCGTGGGCTTCAGATTACCACAATGCGTTTGAACATATAGATGGACTCATTCAGTTGGTTTCCCTGCACCTGAGGTGTGAGGACACGTAGGAAAAAGTGGGAAAGAGGTTCTCCTCAAGGGCTGAGATGTCTGGAAACGCAATGCCCTCCATTAGAGGCTGACACTTTGGGGAATCTGATGGAGATTAGAAACTGTAGCTGCCAGTGGTCTGAGAGGACACTCAGCAAGGTTCTCATTAAAGGGCCCAGAAGACTTACCTTGCCAATTAGTACCAACTTACTGTATAACATCTGGAAGGCACTGGGTACAACCACTGGGGCCCCACAGAAGCATCTGTCTTCTGTCTTGACATATTTTGCAAGCCCCACATTATGGTGAGGGCTACTCCTGCATTTCTTATTCATACTGTAGGAAGAGGAACTCTTCCAGAACAAGTGGTCTTGGGGAGGAGGGAAACCCAGGGAATGTTCTAGATGGGATTCCACTGATGCCTGCCAGAGAAACCATCTGCCTTTCCAGAGAGTGCTGGCCCACATAGGGTGCCTACAATGAATTCATTTTTGGTGCACAAGGCTACAGAATCTTTAATGAAAGTGTTTCACAATAATAGAATTCTTGGCTTGTAGAAACTCCAAGGACACTGGGAAAAGCTTATGTAAATTCTTGATGAAAATATTGCTTATTACAAGTGACTGCCAAACTGGCCATTCCAGCCTCACAAAACCTTCCTTTAGCCTTTGCTGGTCTCCCTCTTTTCCCTTCCATCTTCATGCATCCTCAGTTTTCCTCCCCGAAGCTACCCACCCAGGTATGGGCTCCATGCCCACTTCCCTGGCTGAGATACAACAGCATTGCCCTTTAGGACTCGTTTTCCTTCCTCATGCTCTCCGAGTGACACTGAGGAGATTGCTGGTTGAGCGGACAGCACCATTTGCACGTATTGATGTGTTTTCCTCCAGTTTCACATTTGCATTTTCAAGAGGCTTTGATGACTAAGTCTACACAACTGAAAGATGAAAGACTGTGTGGACCCTGTGGCGGGTAAACTTATGCCATATCTGCTTCAGAACAAATGAACCAGAGTCCTCAAATCTTCTTGTGGAAGTTAACACCTCATGCCCTTCACATACAGTGATACCTACATGGCAGGCTATAGTCTTATAGTTTTAGTGTATAAGTCTGGCATATTTTTTTCTTAGCTCCCTACCTATCTCTCAATTTTATGTTTTAATATTGCTTCAACTTTATAGTCAAGTCTCACAGGTCTCAGTAAGGCCAACTTTATCACGGTTTTACTACCCAGTGAAATAGACTCAGGATAGCTAGAACTCATTCCCATCCCCTCTCCCCCAAAATGCAGAAAGTCTCTTTGATATGTGAATTTATATTTTTAATTCACATTTTAAAACTACTCAAATGAGACATAGTCAGAATACTTTTAAAATCTCAAATTCAGACAGGAAAAACAAGAAATAAAAAGACAACCAAAAATATTAAGAAAAGAGACAATAACAAAAATCTCCTGGGACCCATTTTCATTAGATTTATATTTTGAATGAGAAAGAAACTGTCATGCTTAGAATAATCGTGGGTTTTTTTCCTCTTCCTCCTTTTCGTAGGTCAGATATATAAGCTTAGCCCAAATGTCTTGAGTAGATATGCAATAAACTATTTATAACATCATTTTTGTCCTAGTTCACTTATGACTAACCCTAAGTAATTAAGGGAGTATGGTGGTTGGATATATACAGAAGCAAACTTCTCAAATAAGGGTCATTTCTTCCTGGAACCCAAAGCCCAAGCGAGTCCTGCAGAACTGTAGGACATTCTTACAATAGTTACTGATGGAATATATGAGAGAACCCTAGAATCCTGTGGCCTAAAGTGCAGTTAGGAGGCAGGTACTTCAGGTCTGGATAGCAAGGCCACCATGCAGGGGGCCTGCCTGGGCATCACTTAAAGGTCTAACAGGCAACTTTTAGCTATCTACATCTCATGAAATTCTTCCACACGGACTCTTATCTTGAAACTTTGGGGGAAAAAAACCGAGTTACCACTCTCTGCTGCGACTGTGTGACACCCACATTGCAAAAATTCCTTGTCTCCCTCAAGATGAGTCTTCTACACAGCAGGGCTGCCCCAAAGCCTATCATTTTACCAACACTTAAAAATATTTTCTCAACATTCTCAGCCAGTGCTCAAAATTGGCCTGATATATATAGAGCCTCCTTTGTGGAATAACAAGATTATTTTTAACCTTTTTCCGATTCTCTAAAGCCCGACCTGTCACCAAAGAACTTCTAAAAATACCAGGATGATAATGATCTCCTTCGTCATCCCCCTGTGTGCTTATGGCTTCATTAGGAGGGCTGGAGTTTTATTTATTTTCTGAGAGGTCTCTCCAATCATGACACACACTTCATTGCTTCAAGAACACCTAAGATCATGCTTTTGCCATCTGGGTTTTGTTTTCACCTTTACAGGAAAGCATTTTCACGAAGCATTCAATTTAATTCAATCTCTGTTTTTTGTTGTTGTTGTTGTTGTGTTTTCTTTTAATCACACTTTTGGGTTGCAAGTATATTGGGATGGAGTCTAGAAAGCAAGTGCTCACTGAGGAAAATTTTGTTCTTTTGCTAAATCTCATTGAACTCAGCAGCAGCAACAACAGCAATGAGCACCTACCGTGTGCTAGGAATGGAAGGATGAAAGCAGAGCTCTTTGCTCTCAGGTATCTTATTGCCTACCAGGGTAGACAGCTTCATGAAGGGATAACAAGGACACACTGTAACTAGGGCTATAAAATATTGCTGTTTGTATAAGAGTACAAGAATAGGTACATCAATAAAGGGGCGCTTGGACTAGCAAAATGATTTGCAGGTAAAAGCACTTGCAGTCAAACCTGACTACCTGAGTTCAGTGTCAAGGACCCATGTGGTGGAAGGAGAGAACTGACTCCCCAAAGTCATCCACTGATCTAGACTGGACCTGATCTAAAAGCTTCCTCCCTGGGGACTAGTTTCATTGGTACCAAAAAGTGGCATTCAAACTTCCAAATTAAGGAAGCAACCAGTAGTCCTACCCAACTAGGATGTCTATAAACCACAAAAACAACCAGTGTAGCACAATGACCCTAAGGGTTCAATAGTATTGTGTGTAACTTGGCAGTAACCAACAGTTCTCTAATTGGATGCAGGACTCGGTCAGCAAGAAAAAAAATCATGCCTGGTATTGGAAACCTAGCCAGCTGCCCAGGGCTAGGGAAGTCCTGCATCTTGGAGGAGAGCCCACAGCTGCGACTTTACTAAACCAACATAACCCCTAACCTCATTCATAGCATTTATCCTTATACCCACAGGTATGTGCAGTTTCACCCTTCATCAGGGAACTTCTCTTTGCAACAGATGGAGACCATCACAGAAAACCATAGCCAATCAAAATGCAGAGTTGTGAAGGCCAGTGCCATCAGACACATCTACAACATAACCCTTGCACCTAAGGCTTGGGGACCATTGAAGAAGTAACAGAAAGGCTGTACAGAGGGTCAGGAAGCTTGCTGTAGGTTGTGTCTTGTAGAAATGTCATAGAAGCTCTACTCATAAAGCCTCACCAACATGGCTGCCTATGCAGGAGCTGAACAAGAACGATACCAATAAACAGGATAACATGGACGGGGAAAGCTCATGAGGCCTCAACCTTAGACCAAGCACTACAAACAACTAAGGAAGTCTGAGAGCAGGAGAAATAGCCTTCGTCAAGGAAGAACACACCAATCGATTATCCCATGATCAGTCTTGAAAACATGTATATTATATGGACTGAGCAGGTTGTATTTTTGTACACTCACACACACAAAAACATACACACAACAACAATTCAAGAAAAAGACGCCATAAATTTAAGTGAGAGCAGAGTGGGCACGTGAGAGGGGTTGACAGGAGGAAAGGGAAGGGAGTAATGATGTCATTATAATCTTAAAATTATATCTAACAGTCCTCTGACTTCCACATGTGTGCCAAGACATATGTATCTGCTATACATGTGCCACATGTACATACATACATACACACATTACATAAATAACTGCAGGGAGCTGGGGAAGTGACCCAGGAGTCAAGAGCACCAGCTGTTCTTCCAGTGGACCCAGGGTTGGTTCCCAGCACCCACATGGAGGCCTACAGCTGTCTCCAATTCCAGGGAATCCAATACCCTCTTTTGGCCTCTGGGGACACTAGGCACACTTACAATATACATACATGAATGCACACAAACAATTATAAACATAAAATAAAAACAAATAAATCATCTAAAATGAGGCCAACAAAAGCTGCCTAAGACAGAAAGGAAATATAATGGGAAAACAAACGACGTATTTGATAGATTCTGACACTGTCTTGCTGCTTGGAGATGAGAGTGCATATCACTCTTTGTGTATCTTTGGTTGAAAAAAAGAGGCTTATTTTAGAGAGTTGTTGGAAGCATCTGCTCCTTGAGTAGAATTTAGAATGTATTCTTGGGAGTAGGTTCTTCAACATTTATTCTTGGCTGTTGGTTTTGGTGAGTCTTTTTTCAGTCACGCATATATAGAAGTGCCTACTTATTCACCCTGCGGGAACCCTGAATAGAAAGAGTGTCCTAACTGTCGATGCATCAAATGGAGAATGTTCATTACTTTAATAACATTCTATCGTTTCATGATGCAAGGTGAAATAATTGCATCAACGATCATATTTTCCACTCTTTTGACAATCACTTTTCCTTTATTTTGAGTATCTACTTTGTGAAGAAAAAGACAACATACACTTGTACAGGAAAGATAGCTGTTGGTCCAGTAGTGGAGGAGGGGTGGGAAAGGCTCACAGGGCAGAATGATGAAATATAGAACTATTAATATGATATGCGCTTTAAATTTCCTTTTTTTCTTTTGGTTTTTCGAGACAGGGTTTTTCCATGTGTAACAGTTCTGGCTGTCCTGGAATTCACTTTATAGACCAGGCTGGCCTTGAGCTCCCTGAAATCCACCTGCCTCTGCCTCCCAAGTGCTGGGATTAAAGGTGTGCATCACCATTGCCCAGTTAGCTTCCTTTTTCTCCATAGCAAATATTGTAAAATGCCTCTGCACCATGCAGTAGTGTTAATACGCATCAGTGAATAAAAGGAAGGCATCGTGCCCATGTTTCAAAAGGAAGTAGAATTTTAAAAAGGCTGTGACCACATTATATTACCACATTAGAAAAGCTCTCGTGAAGTGAGGTGAAGACAGGTGATCATGAAGGATCTGGGAGCAGGAAGATATGGGTGGCAGCCAGGCATATCTAGTGGTCATGGGAGCACCAAGAAAACAAAGAAAAAAACAATCAAACAAGCAAAGCAAACAATTCAAACAGTTAAAGACTTGAAAATTGAAAGAGAGGCAATAAAGAAAACACAAACCCAGGGAATTCTGGAAATGGAAAATCTGGGTAAACAAACAGGAACTACAGATGTAAGCATAACCAACAGAATACAAAAGATGGAAGAGAGAATCTAGGATGATGAAGATCCAATAGAGGACACAGATTCATCAGCCAAAGCAAACGCTAAATCCAACAAATTCATAACACAATACATCAGTAATCCAGTACATCATGAAAAGACCAAACGTAAGAATAATAGGGGTAGAAGAAGAACTCGAGCTCAAAGGCACAGAAAATATATTCAACGAAATTATAGAAGAAAACTTTCCCAACCTAAAGAAGGATATCCCTATGAAGGTACAGGAAGCTTACAGAACACCAGATAGACTGGACAATAAAAAGTCCTCTTGTCACAGAATAATCAAAACACTAAACATACAGAATAAAGAAAGAATATTAAGAGCTGCAAAGGAAAAAGGTCAAATAACATATAAAGGAAGACCTATCAGAATTACACCTGACTTCTCGGTCGAAAATCTGAAAGCCAGAAGGTCATGGGCAAATGTGCTGCAGACACTAAGAGACCATGGATGTAAGCCCAGACTACTACACCGAGCAAAGCTTTCAATCACCATTGATGGAGAAGATATTCCATGACAAAACCAGATTTAAACAATACCTACACCCAAATCCAGTCTTACAGAAAATACGAGAAGGAAAACTCCAACCCAATAAAGTTAGCTACACCCATAAAAACACAGGCAACAGATAACCTCACACTAGCAAACCCCAAAGAAGGGAAACACACAAACACAGACACTGAAAAATAACAGGAATCAACAATCACTGGTCATTAATATCTCTTAGTATCAATGGACTCAATTCACCTAGAAAAAGACACAGGCTAAGAGAATGGATAGCAAAATAGGATCCTTATTTCTGCTGCATAAAAGAAACACACCTCAACCTCTAAGACAGATGTTACCACAGAGTAAAGGGTTGGGAAAAGATTTTCCAATCACATGGATCTAGGAAACAAGTGGGTGTAACTATCCTAATATCTAACAAAATAGACTTCAAATGATAATCAAAAGAGATGGAGAACACTTCATACACATAACAGGAAAAGTCCATCAAGATAAAGTCTCAATTCTGAATATCTATGTCCTGAATATAAGAGCACCCACATATGTAAAAGAAACATTACTGAAACTTAAATCACACATCAAACCCCACACACTAATAGTAGGAGACTTCAACACCCCATTCTCATCAATGGACAAGTCTGCTAGACAGAAACTTAATAGAGAAATAAGAAAACTAACAGATGTCATGACTCAAATGGACTTAACAGACATCTTTAGAACATTTCACCCAAACACAAAAGAATATACTTCTTCTCAGCACCTCGTGAAACCTTCTCTAAAATTGACCATGTACTCAGTTACAAAGCAAACCTTAACAAATAAAAAAAAAAAGTTGGAATAACTCCTATATATTATCAGAACACTATGACTTAAAGTTAGAATTCAACAATAACACTAACTGCAGAAAGCCTACAAACTCATGAAAATTGAACAGTGTTCAAATGAATCACCCCTGCGTCAAGGAAGAAATAAAGAAAGAAATTAAAAACTTCCTAGAATTTAATGAAAATGAGTGCACTACATACAAAAAACCTATGGGACACTATGAAGGCAGTGCTAAGAGGAATGTTCATAGCACTAAGGGGCTACATATAGAAAGAAGAGAAATCTCACACTAGCAACTTAACAACACACCTGAAAGCTCTGGAAAAAAAGAAGCAGACTCACCCAGGAGGAATAGATGACAGGAAATAATCAAATTGATGGCTGAAATCAATAGAATAGAAACAAAGAAAATGATACAAAGAATTAATGAAACAAAGAGCTGGTCCTTTGGCAAAATCAACAAGATAGACAAACCCTTATACAAACTAATCAAAAGGCAGAGAGATAACATCCAGATTAACAAAATCAGAAATGAAAAGGGGGACATAACAACAAACACTGAGAAAATCCAGGGAACCTTTCAATCATACTTCAAAAACCTATACTCCACAAAATTGGAAAATCTAAAAGAAATGGACATTTTCCTGAATAGGTACCACATACCTGCGTGGGGGAAATAGTATCCTGAGTAAATTGGGAGCCGAAAGGGTGTGAAAGGTAGAATTGGGGAGGAGAGAAGAGGAGCAGAGAGGAGAACTTGAGAGAATGGGATGGTTGAGTTGTGGGGGGTGGGAGGGAAGGACAGAGAAGGAGAACAAGGAAAGAGATACCTTGAAAGAGGGAGCCATTATGGGGTTATCGAAAAACCTGGTGCTAGGGAAATTCCCAGGAATCCACAAGGATGACCCCAGCTAAGACTCTAAGCAATAGTGGAGAGGACGCCTGAACTGGCCTTCCCTTGTAATCAGATTTTGGCTACCTTAATTATCATCATAGAACCTTCATCCAGTAACTGATGGAAACAGATGCAGAGATACACAGCTAAGCACTGGGCTGAGGTCCTGAAATCCAGTCTTGGAGAGGGAGGAGCAATAATATAAGCAAAGGGATCAAAGCCACGATGGGGAAACCCACAGAAACAGCTGACCTTTGCTAATGGGAGCTCACTGTCTCTGGACTGGTAGCTGGGGAACCTGCATATGACTGAACTAGGCCCTCTGAATATGGGTGACAGTTGTGTGACTTGGACAGTTTGTGGGGCCACTGGCAGTGGGGTCAGGATTTATCCCTAATGCATGAACTGATGTTGGAGGAGGTGAGGGCCGCTTGTTGATTCCCAGACACCCGGCTAGCTTAGACCCAAAATAATCACACAGAAACTGTATTAATTAAATCACTGCTTTGCCCATTATCTTTAGCTTCTTATTGACTAACTCTTACATATTAATTTAAACCACTATATTAACTTGTGAATTGCCACATGGCTGTGGCTTACTGGCTAAAGTTCCGGCGTCTGTCTCCAGTGGGGCTACATGGTGTCTCCCTGACTCTGCCCTTCTTTCTCCCAGCCTAGCTTTCCCTGTCTATCTAAGTTCTGCCTTGCTATAGGTCCAAAGCAGTTTCTTTATTCATTAATGGAAATCACAGCACACAGAGGGAACTCCCACATCACCTCCTCTTTTCTGTTTAAATAAAAAGAAAGGTTTTAACCTTAACATAGTAAAATTACATATAACAAAACAGGCATCAAGTAAGAATTACAGTTACAATATTTATATCTACTTTATCTTTTATCATAACTAAGGAAAACAAATACTATAACTATAAATTCTTTAACTCCATTAAAGACTCCAGAAGGATATAAAATTACCTAAGTAAACAATAAGTTCATTGTAAGCAACTTCCAAAACTCTAGAATTGACAGAGACATCTTGTTGCTTGGACAGTGACCCAAAGTTTTTCTATACCGTTGGGCCATCCATCTTCAGCCTACAGGACCATAGTATCCAACAGACTTTTCGTTGAACCAGGAAATTTTAAAGACAGTTCCACCTATATTGGCAGTTTGTCATTCACTTTCTTCTATATTCTTCAGAACGTCTGGCAGACAGTTTTATGAAGCAGGAACCCCGAAAGACTCTCTTACCTTTAGGCAAGTTTAGTAGTCATTTCTCTCTGGGTCCTGCATGTCCAGATAAGCAGCCCAGGGAATAGCAGTTTTTTGCCCAAATGCCTAGGAAACTCCAAAAGGAGCCTCTTCAATGCCCATCTTCCTCTTGAAGTAATTGGTGCTGCCAGAAGCAGACGTGTCTCACTGTCATGAAAAGTCTTAAGTTCTTAAACATTTTAAATGCCATATTCTGAAGGTCTCTGAAAGATTTGAAGAATGTCTATCTAACTGAAATATATCTCTATACATCTAGAAAAATCTAATGAACATGACTACAATCTTGACTATTATAGATGGTTATCTATTAATGTATATTTTTAATTATACATTACATTTTTAAAATGAACTACACAATCACAACACCTTAATCAAGAGCAGAAATATACATATAACAAGACTGACCTTAAATTTGTATCAATAAACCAAGATCTATACCAGCATAAATTATCCAACAAGCGGCACTCCCTCCAACAAACTGACTTTTGGAGCCCATTCCCTATGGTGGGATATCTCACTCAACCTTGATACAGGAGGGAAGGCCTTGGTCCTGCCTCAAGCAATGTGCCAGACTTTGTTGACTCTCCAGGAGAGACCTTACCCTCTCTAAGGAGTGGATTAGGGTGGGGTGGGGAGATGGTGGGAGGCATGGAATTGGTATATAAAATGAGAAAAGATTGTTTTAATAAATAAACAAATAAACAAATAAGTAAATAAATATAATATGATACAGGCTTGCTTCTTGGGTACATTTTTTGAATATATATATAATTTTTTTACTCCAAGGCGATGTCTAAAGGGTATTTCTTGGATGCATTAGAAGGATGGATCTTGTTTTTATATCCAATCTGAGACCATTGATGTTGAGAGTTGTCAGTGAACAGTGTTTGTAGATTCCTGTTGTTTTACTGTTCTGTTGTAGGTTTTTTCTCCATCTTTTGATTTTATGATCCGAGATTATTTATTCCTTGTGTTTCTGTGGGTGTGGTTAACCTCTTCAGGTTGATGCTTTCCTTCTAGCACCTTCTGTAGAGCTGGACTTTAGATAGATAGTATTTAAATTTGGTTTTATCTTGGAATATTTCCTTTCTGCATCTATTGTGATTGAAAGTTTTGCTGGGTATAGTAGTCTGAGATGGCATCTGTGGTCCCTTGGAGTCTGTAGAACATCTGTCCAGGCCCTTCTGGCTTTTAGAGTTTCCATTGAGAAGTTAGGTGTAATTCTAGTAAGTCTGCCTTTGTATGTTGCTTAGTCTTATTCCCTTCAGCTTTTAATATTCTTTGTTTTGTATGTTTAGTGTTTTTCTTATTATGTCTTGAGGGGACTTTATTCTGGTCCAATCTATTAGGTATTCTTATACCTTCATAGGTTTGTATGCTGGTTGAACCTTTATAGGCATCTCCTTCTTTAGGTTAGGAAATTTTTCTTCTATGATTTTGTTGAAGAATAGAAATCATATTTTATGTGCCTTTTACCTGGGTTTCTTCTCCTTCCTCTATTCCTATTAGTCATAGTGCACAGTGGTCCAGATTTCCTCTATGTTTCATGCCTTTTTTTTTTTTTGCTTTGGTTTTTTGTTGTTGTTGTTGTGTTTTGGGGTTTTTTTTAATTTAGCATTTTCTTTGACTGGAGTATCCAGTTCTTCTATCTTGTCTTCAATGCCAGAGATTCTCTCTTCCATTTTTTGTGTTCTGTTAGTGAGGCTCACATCTAAAGCTTTTGTTTGACTTCCTAAATTTTTCAGTCCAGTGTTACCTCTGTTTGAGTTTTATTTAGTGATTTGATATTTACTTTCATATCTTGAACTGTATTCTTCACTTCATTTCACTGTTTATTTGTGGTTTCATCAATTTTATTAATGGAATTATTCATATCTTCTTCAATGTCCTTCATCACATTCATAAAACCTATTTTGAAGTCCTTGTCTCGAGATTCAGCCATGTTGCACTTCTCTGGATCCACTGTAGTAGTGCTGCTGGGTTCTGGTAGAGACATTTTGGCCTGACTGGTATTGATTGTATTTCTATACTGGTATCTAGACATCTGGATTTAGGGTGATTGCAATTCTAGGTGTTAATATCTAGTCTTGTCTTTCTTGGGCGGGTTCTTCATTTTTTTGGTTCTGTTGGAGAGTGAGGTGGTTGTAGTTGCCTAGCGGGCAGTACTTTCGAGACCAGCCAGGAGAGGCCACTGGGGGTCCCAAGAGTAGACTTTGTTTCTAGGTATTGGGAATTGACATGAAGGCATGGGGGTGTTTAGAAGGGGCCTGACTAAGAGGGTCTCAGGAAGGAGGCAACCCGGGACTTCAACAGGACCTGCAGAGTCTCCAGGCAATGGAGACAGAGACAGAAGACACACCTGCTTCAGGGCTGGGGTGAGACTGCAGAATTGGAAATGGAGGAGGAAGATGAAGATAGCCTACCTGGTTCCCAGCGCAGCTTGGCCAGCAGGTCGAAAGCACAGAGTGCCTCAGAGTGTTGGCAGCTCGGAGCAAGGGCGAAGGGTGGGTAAAGAAAGAAAGCTGTCAGATAAGATCTATGAAGTCCCTTGGGAACAGGAGAGGATGGGCAGAGAGGAAGGAGAGGCCTCAGAAGGTGGTCTGCTACAGAAGGGTGAAGACAGCACACTTGCTTCCCAGGCCAGTGAGGCCAGTGGGTTTCTAGGGACAGTGTTCCTACAGGATTGGAGGGTGAGAATAAAGGATTCATGAAGTCATCTCTTGTCTCCCATCAGAATGCAAAAAAAAAAAAAAAAAAAAAAAACTGTTGATGCCAGTTTCTTTATTAGTAACCAGTCGGCTTCTTCAGGTTGTACCTCACAGTTTGTATCAAGTACAAACATTGCTCTCTGAGAACAGACAAGCAAACACAGCTGTGGAACTACGGAACAAAAGCTGAAGAGTTTGGAGGTGGCCTCATAGCCTTAACTTAAATGTGCTACTCACCTTACCAAGGCAGGGGAAGCAACGCCACATACACCCCAAACCTGTGTCTCTTGTTTACTGAAAATATGAGGAGGCCGTCTAGAAACTAGGATGGTGTGGCTATTAGCCCCCTGGTCACAGATGCCCCGGGGAAAGCGTGAATGCAACCTAACCAGAACCATAACTATACTTAAAACATAATGAAATCTGTTTTAAGTAACTGGACAGTCCATTGTGACATCATGTCTTAATGTCATAAGGTCAGACAGGTCTTAGTAAGGCTTCTGCGAGGAAGAGCCTCAGCGAAACTTGGTTTATTCACAAAAAGAGGCAAGACACAAAAAAGAGAAAACGTGACACAGGATTGCGTCTCTAGAGAGCAATAATGGCTAGTAAGGTGTGACAACAAAGAAACAAAACAAACAAAAAACGTCTAGAATCCAGGATGATCCCAGCCAGAAACTCCAGGATCAGAGAGACAGCGAGATGGGGGTGGGAAATGGTGCAGGGCTTGTGTGTCACGTCGCTACCCCACCCTCTTCCTGTCTTCCGGGTCCCATGCAACTTATGGATGTAGTTCTCTTGTTCTGAACAAAAGGTGCTATCGGTCTCCAACGCACCCATGATCTTCCTTCCCTTTGGGCAACACTGAATTACCTGTTTGAACTCACAAGTGATGGCACCCACCCCACTCTTTACATTTAAATTAATTTGCCTTATTAGAACCAGAAAGGTCAGAATAATCAGGTACAGATAGATACAGGCTCTATCAGGCTGAGATAAGAAGAATTCTTGTATTTTCCTCTGAATCATCCATTTTTTTTTCATAGCCTGGTCCTTATTTAAGTATAAATACTTTGCTTTTAATTTTTTAACTGAAGCAAAATATACATGAGAAAAAAATGCTGTTAAGTACATAGTCTTACATGCCAAGTACACCCATGCAAATAGCACTTAGCTCCAAAACAGAAAGTCACCAGAAGTCCCTCCCTCTTGCCTCCCCAGCCACTCTTCCTCCAGAGTAACTATTTTCTAGCCTTATGACAGTGCAAATGTATTTTGCTGTATGTATCTTATGTGACTGAAATAATACCGCCTTATGTCTGTTTTCTTTCAACACTATGCGTGAAAGCCAGCATACTGTTGCCTGTAACTGCAGGTCTTCCTCCTCACTGTATGGGTTCCACAAAAAACAACGTACTACAGTGCACCCGTTTTCAGGTACAGGGTGGCCTGTAACTTCCAGCTGAGAGGAGCTAATTCAAATGTACACTCTGCCCATCTTTGTGCATGATTTTGGTAAGCATGAAGCACATCCTAAAATTAATAACACCCAACCTGAGGGCAGAGGACCATGACCGTTTCTTTGTTTCCTGTGTCCCACAGTAGCAAGCTCAGTAAGAAAATGTGTTCTGAGCATATTTATGAATCCATTTAAAACAAAAATAAAGCAATAAAAGAAAAAATAAGATGATCTGACATTCATGTCATCTCATCACAATATTTTGGCAGTTTGTTCCTTAAACTCAAGCAGCAACAACTAAGCTTCCCCACAGCTTGGATTCTCATAGCTGTGAGGTCACAGCTTTCTCGCCAACACCCTCTTCCTGCCTTCTAACAACAACTTGCCATCACCTCAGTCATGACTATTCTCAGCTCATATAGAATTATTTTTTTTCCTCAAAAATACTTTTTCCTAGTCTATTTTTCCCCTTTAAAGTTCTCTGGTAATACTTCAGTCCACTTGCCTGTCTTCAAAATGCCACTGGAAATGACAATGAGAGAATGGCCCTCTGAGTTCTTCCCAGACCCTCACAGCACGGGTGGAGGTGGGAGATGAAAGGAGGGGATAAAACATGGCCCCCAAACCCGAATCGTCTAAAGGAAGAACAAGGATGGCGTGAGCTGTCTGACAGATGGCGTGGCTAGACTGAGTTGGGGTTGGCTGTGGATCTGTGAGGTGTCTGCTTCTTTTGGGATACATGTTCAAGGACTCACCTGTACAGACACCAGCCAGCCGGGCCTTTCCATCCTGGCCCCAGATGCTGTTCAGGAGGTTCTTGCCCTGCCTGGTTCCTGCCCCACAGAACATAAGAGCTTAGACAGTGGTGGCAACTTTGGGCTCCACATGAACACGGTGGCACGCATGGGCACATGGTGCACAGCCATAGCCAAACAGCTAAAAAAAAAAAAAAAACGAAGACAGCAAAAGAAGAGGACGGCACCTCTCGAGATGCCCGTTCAGGCAAGAAGAGTCGGCAGGAGCACTGGGTTTCTCAGGACTTTCTCTTACATTCTGTACCTGCGATCCAGGGAGCAATGGAGAGTCTGAAACCATGAATAGCCAAATTTCCTGGTTTCTGCTCACCAGGAAGCAATTCATCATCTACTGGCTTGAGAGAGAGAGAGAGAGAGAGAGAGAGAGAGAGAGAGAGAGAGAGAGAGAGAGAGAGAATTACTCATTTCTGGAAGAATACATGTATCTTCCTTTAAGAACCCTTTTCACCTTCGCTAACCCAGTGCAGCCTGTAGGCATGAGGCTGAGACCACAGCCTGAGTGACTCTCACATGGTTTCAGAATTCTAGTTCCCACAGAGATGGACTTGAACACTTTTAGTAGCATTAGTCCTTTCTGGAACTGAAGAAGGATAGAGATAGAGAGGTGGCCAGAAGAAGGCTTCTAGTCTCCTGTAGTCACACAGCACGGGGGTACTAACACATGAGACACAATCCTTACCTTCTCACTTCTCAGTCTAGTTACCTTTGCTGCGTGAAAGGCAATGTGATCAGCAGTTGAGGCCGACTCCAGATCAAGCCTGGTGGCAGTTTAGAACCCAGGCTCTGCAGGTTACTAGCCGCGTGACCTTGAACAATTCCTAGACCTCTTTGAGACGCCTTTCTTCATTTGTAAGACAAGGATAATAATAGCGTTTACCTCCTGGAGGAGCTATGCTAACGAACACATTAATATAGAAAATACCCCTTAGTAACTGTGCCATAATGTGTTTGCTATATTAGTGTAGGAAAGGAGCTAAAGAATGGGTAAAGAAAGACAATGGGTTGTGGTCAGAGCCCCCGAAAGATAGAAGCTAACCCCAGACACTGAAGGCGTCTCCCTATACCTCTTAGTCATCCACACCTATGATGGCTCTCCTACAGGTGCAAAGAACATCCAGCAGCAGGGACGAGCCCTTCAGATTGCTCTCGAGTCACC
The DNA here is from genome assembly GCA_004026605.1 of Ondatra zibethicus. Classification (NCBI taxonomy): domain Eukaryota; kingdom Metazoa; phylum Chordata; class Mammalia; order Rodentia; family Cricetidae; genus Ondatra; species Ondatra zibethicus. Next base: position 52,126 of record PVIU01002211.1, on the reverse strand, counting down.
GGGAACCTTAAGAAGACAGAGTGTGACTGTCTACCTCCCCGTGTAAGTTCTCATCACCTGGCCGACAAGCTGCCCCGTGACGATCTGGGGGAGGGATCAATAATCAAGGATTATGCTCAGAAATATTGGGAAGGAAAGCATAGCAAGAGGTAAAGAGGGTTGACTAAATTTTCCTTTCTGTCAAATTGCTTAAGAAGGAAATATACAGTGAGTGGGAGGTGAGTTGGGGGAGAACTGTAAGGGCTAGCTCTGATTCTAAGCCTGCTCCACCCTTACTCCATCAGTGTTTTGGTGGTGTGACTACGTCCTGTATCATTCCTTATAGCACAATGCTTGACACACATCACCCTTGTTTAAACATGATTAAATAGATGGATATATGATACATTATACATATGTATATGTGTGTACTTATACAGATATATCATAGATGATGCCTAAATATTTTCCTTGACACATAAGTGAAAAGATATCAGAAACAGACATACATAGATAATGATAGCAAATTTGGTGGATCTGGTTCTGCACAAAACCTCAATTTCTTAATTATGGAAATGTCTGTATTTTACCCAAAGCGGTTGTCTGTATAGGCACAGACTTCATGTGCATATCATTACAACACAATTGTCTTTCCAATTTCCACTAAGATTTCATCTCTCATCTGATGAGCGATTTTTATGATAGCTGAGACATGAAGTATTGTTTCATTTGAGCAGAGAGGATGTGATGCGCTGTTCGTGATCTCAGAACCAGATCGCTGCTGGGTTTCTGCTCCTTGGTTCATCTAAACTTCGCATTTCTAGCTAAGCTTTTTAGCTCTTTTTAACCTCCGCTCTTCAGTTATTCCTCTTAGCAACACTGAATCACTTCCTTCTCCATCTCTTTTAATCTCAGAAAATGTTTGCCATGAATGTTACTGTTAGCTGTGGAACACTGGGCAGTCTGCTGGGGGAACCCACTACTAATGTACAGGTCTCTGGGAACACACCTTAATCTTGCTCAATGTTAGTTCCTGTGACAAACATAAAGCCTCAGTGTGCCTCCACTTACACTTGAGACTGCTCAGAGTACATTTAAGTGACAATCCAATCTCACATATATATTTACTAAAGAATGACATTGATACCATTGGCATTTTGAAATGCTGTCTATAAAGTAAGACCATGAACAGATTTGAAGGGCTTGGGTTCTCTGGATGTTTTTGGTAGTCTTCATTTTCCCACATTACATAATGGTTTCTATGAGCTACAACAACGTTCACTTAGATGTGAGGTGAAGGGATTAGTTTTAATAAGGAGTAATATCAATTATGACATACCATGAAGTGTGTGCAACTCAAAAGCATGTATCTTTGCCCCTTGGATTTCCTTTTGGTTCCTGTCCTGAGAGTTTAGTGTGTAGCCCTAGTTAGATCTAAACTTCATCTGAAGGACTGAGCAGATACAGTACGTACTGTGCTTTTCTGTACTTTTCGGGCATTCCATCTTGTAAAGTAACTTAAGTGTAGCCTTCTAGTGTGAGTATACCTGAATATTTAGACATGGTGGAAATCTCTAGATAGTTCCAGAAATTGGTTGAGATTAAATTTTGAAACTGGCATTATAACTGCAAGTGCTACCCCTTGGCAGTCCCTTCAAGTCCATCCTTGCAGAACAGCAGCTAATCCTCGACGGAGGAGTCTATTTCCTTTCTATGTTGATTCTTTAATTTAAATTTGCATTCTATTTTTCTGTATTAGCATGTTGCCTGCATGTATGTTCATGTACCACATGCATGCCTGTTACCCACGGAGGCCAGAAAAGCTCGGATCCCTTGGAACTGGAGTTCCACATGCCCGTGGGCTACCAGGTAGTAGTTCGTCTTGGTCTCAGACCAGCCTGTGCCTCATTAAAAATACGTCTCTTCGTGGACTCATGAATGGAAGGAAGAGAGGGGCCGTGTGAATGAGGCTCCATTCTCAGAGTCGCGGCCCCACAAGAGACAGACGCCACCTGTAACAGTGCTTGGCTTTGGAGCACAAGAAGTTGCCGTTCCAAGCTCTAAGTTCCACAGGCAGTCAGCCTGTCCTTGGAGTGCTCTAAGGGAGCTGCCTGTCACAGTGAAACACGTGTGATTATTTGTTAGGGCTCCTCGTCTAGCGTGAGACAATCCTGAGCGCTTCATTCAGGGCATAAGGTGTAACAAGGTTCCTAACGACCACACTAGGAAGCTTTGAAATAAATGGAAAACAGCTGCCGGTAGCCCGTGCAGAGACACAGTGCCCGGCACAGTGGCTCTGGTCCAGCTCTAGCTAGACAAAGGTGCAACTTATCCACGGGGGTGCAATTTAACTCCCAAGAGGCAATTTAGACTTTCCCCACTCCCACAATGTTTATCAAATTCTGTATTTCTTCCTGGTGTGTGTGTTCATATGTGCCACAGCATACATGTAGAGGTTAGAGGACAGCTTTCAGGGGTTAGCTCTTGCCTCCCAGCTTGGTTTTGAGGCAGCCTTTCTGTCACTATCTGTGTACTCTAGGCTCTCTGGTCCCTAGGCTTCAGGCTCATTCTCCAACAGTGCTGTGATTACTGATAAGAGCCACAGCATCTGGCTTTTTCTGTAGGTTCTGTGGATCAAACTTGGGTCTTCAGACTTGCATAGCAAGTGCTTGTACCACTGAACCATCTTGCTGGCCTGCTCACCAGCCTTTGAAGCACGTTTGTTCTCTCTGAGGACTCTGCATTAAGACCTGAGGTTAGGCTCAGACACTGGATGGGAGCTGTAAAGTGACTCTTTACCATAGTGCCCCGTAACCAAGGCAGTTGCACCAGCAATGGGGTCTTGCTGGTCACAGAAACTCCAGGAGACGTCCTCATGTCCTGCACTGTGTCTGTGTCTGGGATGCTACGGAAGATCCTTCAGAAGGCTACTTTTAATAGCTCCCAACCTGAAGGATTTCAAATACAGGTTCTTACCCTGGTTCTGGCTTAGGGTCAGGCTCTGGTTCTGCAGCAGGTTCTAGGTCATTGCTGACAGCCCCATCAGAGGATGCTCCAGAGTCATCTTCGATCACTTCAGGTGTCTCCTCCTCCAATGAGAAACTCTGATTAAGTACCTCCCAACAGCTGGCTGAACCTGTCTAAAATGGGTAAATGACTAAGGTTCTCTCTATCCCACTCTTCCTTCCCTTCTTCCCCTTCCCTCCCCTCCCCTTCATAGCGTTGAATCCACAAGGGTCTGGGAGAGGTTCAGAAGAATTGACTTACACATGTAATAGGGGTGAACACTCACTGATACAGGACAGGTTAGATGCCACTGTAGTTGTTCTGAGCAAGGGGAAAGATCACCAACAGCAAACCACCTGTTCCACTCCTACCATCCAAGCCAACACAAGAGCAAGAGAGCAAGGGACTAGCCTCCACTTTCCTTTACGGGGGTCTGTTGGCAGAGCAGAAGCACCCCTCTATCGGGTCAGGTAACCCAAGGTCATGGCAGAGCGAATACCCACGACATCCCTTCCCTCCTCTTCCCACCTCTCTCTTCCCTTCTCTCCTCTCCCCTTCCCTCCCCTCCATTTCCCATCCCAGGATTGAGACCTGGTCCCCTTCTGGAGACCCTTGCTCTTCCTGTTCCCTCTCTTCACCTTCTGATATTTCCTGTCACTGAATCTCGTATGTGTTTAATTCTGTCGTTACATCTGCTTCACAGAGGACTCAACCCAGCACACATACAGTAAAGGAGAAACAACTGACTTTTTCACTCAGTACTAGATCCAATTTTTAATCTTTGCCCTCATTAACTGTGTGCCTTAAACGCCTGTAATTTTTCTCATGAGTTAAAATACATTTTTGTTTTTAAAGTTATACTGAATGTTGAATGAGTTCCAGATGAGGAGGACCTGTAGTGTGCCTCCTGTAATAGGTACACAGTAGGTCCATTTCTCGTCATTGTCCTGCAGCAGGGCAGTGAGGTCGTGCGGCACTGCAGTGCTATGCTTTTATAGAGGCTGCACGGAAGGCCAGACATGGTGCTACCTATGATCCCAGAGCTCAGGAGGTGGAGGTTAAAGGATCAAGAGTTCAAGGGTAGCCTTAGCTATACAGTGAGTTTGAGGTCAGCCTGAGCTATGTAACACTGGGGCGGGGGGGGGGTGGAGAGACTGATTTGCAAAGACCCGCCCCACATCTCTCAAGAGGACATGCTTATCACTCAGCTGGGGAAGGAAGCCGTGAGTTGGCAGTGGATCTGGAACTGTCACTCAGTATTCCTCGAGGCAGGAGGTCCGAGATCTGAGAGTCACTTACATGGCAACCACTGTCATCCTGCCACATGGCACATTCGCGCCCCCACACAGACTCAGGAAGCAGTGTGACCACTGGGAACTGAACCCAGAGTCTTTACAAGAGCAACAAGTGCTCCAAACTGAGCCTCCAGCTCAATCACCTTGGCCACATCATACATGTTTCTCTCAGGTCAGTGGCTAGTGGTGAAGGTTGCTAATGTCAACTGACTAAGCCATCTTGGCTGTTTGGTTATTCAGTGCCTCTTCCATGGCAAAACTTAATTGTTAATACATGTGTTAATACATGATACCAAGTATTTTCACATTAGTACAGTCATTCTCTAATCTCTGGGGAGATTAGGTTCCAGGACACTCAGGATTATCACAGTCTGTAGGTGTCAACTCCCTAATGTATAATAGACAGTATATAGAATATTCATGTAACTTACATACCTCTACGCATACACATACTTTTCAGTTCTGGGGTCAAAACCAGGTTTCACATCTGTTATTACATTCCCATAATATCTAGTATCAGGAGTCCTCCCCAGTGACAGGTATATTCTAGGGAATTAGGATGAGTTCCTGTTGAGCAGCGGTGAGACCTCTGCAGTTGTCTATCATCTGTGAGTTGTTGGGCCATACTCAGGAAAGGTGGGACGTCCTGGCAACCTCAGAGGGTTTTGGGTAGTCTTCATAAATGCCCACCTAGAACATTCCTTCCCATATTCCAGCAGTCTAGGTTGTGACACCCAGAGTTCTGAACTCAGCATTAATAGACTTGCTCCCTAGCTCTCCCCAACTATCTAACTTGTCACACACACTCACCTGTATCTGGCACCTGCTGCAGGAGCAGGGTTCTTTGTATGCCATCAGTAAGACCCTCTGGCTCTCAGATTAGTCCTCAGTTTCTCATTAAGGTCCCAATACCATTCCCTGTAGGCCTGCATACAGCCTAGTAGTGACCAGTAAACCACACTGCCTCATAGACTCCTGCCTCTCTCCGTGTGGTTTTTAAATACCTACCCATTGTTCTGGGTCTCTCTAGGTGAAAACTTTAGTATTTGGGTCTCTCCATTGGCCAGGGACCTCCCATGTCCCGTGTGTTATCAGGAAGTTATCCTCACATAGCCTTCTGAGCTAGCAGTGGTCCTGCTTCCTGCTCCCAGCCTACCCTTTGCTTCCTCAGCCTGTATTCCTGCCACCATCCATGTGAGTTTGGGTCTTCAAGAGACAGATGCACAGGAGACTTAGTAGGAGGGTTGATGCCTGTGAGGTTCAAGAAGAGGGAACAAGAGATCCCGGTGCAGGTGGAATGTTATAAAGGAAGGACAGGGCCTTGGGGAGGGGGAGTATCTGGACTCTAGAGTGGCTTCTAGGAGCACTTAGCTGATGGGAATCCTCACCCAAGGGTCGTCTGTAGGAGGAGTCCCTGCATTGCTCAGGAATCTTCCATTTGTATGCCGTGGCTAATCATTAGCTGGGGGTGACTTTTAGGAAATGGGGGCTGGGTGCAGACACCATGGAGATTGCAGAGGGCTGACAGCTAGAAGTGTCAGCCAGTGGTGCTGGCTGCAGCAAAACAGAGTCCTGTGCTCTCATGAGCGCCACAACACTAATGTCCAAACTTGGTCTGGGCAAGGCAGTGGTGCTGATAACAGCTGATAACATTACAATGATAGCTGTCTCGTATCTCATTCTCATTTTAATAGGTTCTGCACAGAAAGAACAATGACAGAGAATTTTTAGACATGTAGCGACAAGACCAATGGGAAAAATGATTTCCTGCAGTTGAGTCTTCCTTTGCCGTCTTCACGTCAGACAAGAGATGATGCCTCTCTGAACAACATTATTTTTTAAGATAGACATGCCCCAATATCCAGACAAATGGATTGATACCACTTTGGAACTCAAAGAAAAATGTTCCATTTTGGAATTGTGAGTGAAATGCTCAATAGAAAGTCTGTTTCTGCCCATCTTTCTTGGATCAAGATGTGAAAAGAGTTACATTTGAATGAAACAATTTTTCCACTTGCATTTTTAATAACCAGGGGGAAGTCCATCTGTGGAGACTCTTCAGAATGGAAGGGGACCTGTCAGTCATGCTTACTGTGTATCCATCTGCTGGGCAGGGACACAGTCTTGTGAAATATACTGATCTCAGTTCTCGAGGTCACTTGAATGCCTCTAGTGACAGGAAACTCACTGCTTTCTGAGGTGGCCTCATTATGTGGCTAGACTGCTCTCGTTTAATGATGTATTAAAACTAGGAGGTTGATCAATTGATAAGTGTCTTTCCATCAAATAAGGACCCGAATTGATCTCCAAAATACACACACACATACACACACAGTACAGCAACTCACTTCTAATCCTACTAATTGGGAGGTGGAGGCAGGAGGATCCCTGAAGCTCACTGGCTAACTAGCCTAGCCTAACTGGCAAGCTCCAGATACCAGTGAGAGACCTCATTGCAGTGAAGCAAGGTGATGGCTCCTGAGCAACAATGCTGGAGGTTCTCTCTCTCTCTCTCTCTCTCTCTCTCTCTATCACACACACACACACACACACACACACACACACACACAGAGAGAGAGAGAGAGAGAGCAAAAAAAAAGTTAGGGTCTGCATATGAGAAAAAACATGTTCTATTTGTCTGATTCTAGGTTACCTCAGTTAATAATTTCCAGATCCATATGTTTTCCTGTAAATGTCGTTTTCAATTTGTGTTATTGCCATATATGTATTTTTGTAACCACTTTTCATTATCCATCTTCTGGGCTGCTTCTATTTCCCTGCTGTTGTGGATAGAGCAGCAACAGACATAGACGCTAATTATTTCTGTGGTAAGACATGGAGTCTTACGAGAGTAGTAGAGCTGAGTCATATGGGAGCTCTACTTCCAATTTTCAGAGAAGCCACCACACTGACTTCCATAAAGAGCCTGTCAAAATATTTGATATCTATGACATGGTTTCAATTTTAGTTAATGATGACATTATTTCAAATATTACAAAACCATGTCATAATTGATAAATTAACACATTAACAGTCCATCTAAGTATTAATAAACACAATATAGATCATTACCTGGGGGGGGCTGATAAGACATGGTTGTCAAGACAAGAGGGAGTCATGACTGTAACCCCGGGACTTGGGAGACTTAAGCAGGGGAAATGATTGTTCAAAGCCAGCCTGGCCTATGTAGCAAGACCATGTTTGAAAAAAAAAGAAAGAAAGAAAAACAGAAGAACCCAATGTAATTCGCTTCGGTCCTTGCCACTATTCCACCTGTCATATGCTTTGTTCCTGCTTCCACCCAGGGCAGCCCCAGGATGGCAGCATCACCTTTGCCTGGAAGCTTGCAATAAACAGACTGCAGATGCCAGTCCGCCCCTACAGAGCCAGAATCTGCTCCTTAATGAGGTTCCCAATGGAGCCTTGTTCATCTTAAACTTTGGATGCTCTGCATCCTACAGATGAGCAAATGACTTAATGCCTGCCTCAGTTTCCTCTATGAGACGAGGGAAAAGGAGGGGCTCTCCAGGAGCCCTACAGAGCCTCCACCCTTCCCCGACTTCTCCAGTTACCTTGAATGTTTCCAGGAGTTGTTCTGCAGCAAATGTGAAGGCAGGGGGAAATTGATGACTGATTTAAAGATACATTTCATCCCTTTGAATATTAATAGTCATAAATGAGACTCTTCAGCACAGGAGGGACAATGCTCTAGTCCTGCAGCTTGGTCACTTGATCTATCTCTGTCCTAATTGAGTCCTAGACTTTTAGCTGAGTTCCAGAAATACAACGCTAGCACAAGACCCATGCTACAAAAGGCTCTGAGAGCTGTCTTGCCCGCTGGGGGTGGGGATGAGAAAACACGATTTTCTTATGGGAGACAAAGTACAGGGTTTTTTGGAATCAGCTGAGCAGGGCTCAAGTTCTGGCTAGCCATTTGCTGGCGGTGCTCCATGCAGGGCTGGTCTGTAAACAGGATTTAGCAGGAATTGCTGTGCGCTCATACCAGATGAGCGCTGTGGCATGCTTAGCCCAGCACAGAACGAGTAAATCCCTGCTGTTGTCTTCAAGAGTTTACTTCGTTACTCTTTCAGCTCTAAAGCAGACAGCTATTACAGAAGTCTGCCATAGCTACTGCATATAAACATGTTTTATACATACATACCTACATTACCCAAATACTTCCTATCTTCTTGGTTTTTTTTTTTTTTTTATTGATCATCCTTAAGACCGAGGTCAAATACTAAGCAAAGATATTCGACCCTCAAAAGCCCTTAATTCAGAATAAGGCCAAACTGAAGAAAACTAGGGGCTGAAGAGGCGGCTCGTTTGACAAGGCACTTGTGGTCCGAGTATGAGGACCTGAGCTGGCATCTTATAGCACACATATAGAAATTTCTGCATGACGGTTGTATGTGCCTGTCGCCCCAGAGCTGGGAAGTAGGTTCAAGAGAGTTTTGGGGGCTGCTACTTGCCGTGGTGAGCTCCTTCATTCGGTGAGAGCCTTTCTTTAAAATAAAGTTAGAGAAATTTAAGAGGAAATTAAAGGCCTCAATAGGCACATGTATACACCCATACTGACTTACATACTCACAATGACACACCGACACACACACCGATACACACATGTGCGTGCACACACACATACACACACACACACACAGAAGGAGAAGGGGAAGGTGGGGGAGAGGGAGACAGAGAGACAAGGTTCCAACCAAACTGAATGCCTTTGTAGGAACACAAGGATTCATATAAATTTATAGTCATTGTTGCCCAAAACATTTATTAGTGTTGATCAGGGCTCTCAGGCAAGCAGAACCAAGAAGACGGAGAGAGAGACAGTGTGAGAAAGAGGCTGGTATTTATTTTTAGGAATGGGCTCACAAAAGTGTGGGAGCTGACAAGTGCAGAATCTACATGGCAGACCCGCAGCTGTGGAGCCAGAGGGCACTGATGGCAGCTGAAGACCACAGGCTGTGTGGGGAGGAGGCCTTCTTCCTTCAGGAAGTCAGCTCTCTCCTAATTCCACGAGGCCTGGATACATGGCGGCCAGTCGTCTGCCTTTACTCAAATTCTACTTAGTTAAATGTTAATTCCATCCTAAAACCATTTGCAATATCAAAATTGACGTTTGACCAAATATCTGAATACTATGGACCTAGTCAAGTTGATTCATAAAATTAACTATCATAAAATATTATATTAACAGTTCCGTAGGTCTCTTATCCTACCAGATACCCCAACGGCTTGCTTTGTTCTGGTTCTACTTTGCAACGACAATAAGGCACAGATGGCTGCCCTGTTACATGTATTTAAGTGTGAAGTCCTCCAGGTTAGCGTGAATGACAGCACAGCTCCAGTTGTCACACGAGAATGAGTGTGCCAGAGGACTAACTAGCAACACTGCTCTGATTTTCCAGCAACAAGCCTCCAGCCTTCCAGTTGTCCACACAGTGGCTAAGGCTTCTAGAGGCTTAAACCCTTTCCTAAGATCATACAGTGAGTTACAGCAGAACCAGGAGTTCGTCCCAAAGCCTTTGCTCATCCCACAGTGTACACAGCTGACCGATGAAAGCACCATGGTGTGATGACTGTTTTAATGACAGGAAAGTTGTAGAAGTTGCAATAAATGGTTTCGCCAACTTTTCTGTTCCTCTCTCCCCTTTCATTTATTTTAGGTAACCCATAGAGAAGTACACCATTGCCTGTAGGAGGTACTTCATTCCGATAACATGTGTTCCTGTTTCCGGAACGGTTTCCCTTCCCCAGCTAGCCATGGTGCTATTGAGAAGATGCTGCTGCATAAAGATACGGTGCAGCCAGGGGCAAAGGCACCTCCTGCCGTTCACCTGATGGAACCGAGCTTGGAGAGGTAGCTTGGCTTCTCAGTACTCTGCATACAGAGTCAAAACGAGAGAACAGAGTCCATTCATTGTGCTGTGAAGACTTTATTGGACACATAAAGCCTAAGAGACATCAATGGTCAAGGAAACTGGTTAAATTCATTTTAAAAAAAAGTAAGTTGTTCCAAGTATAGCAGATTGACAAAAAAAAAATTCTAGTTTGAAAATATTTGGGAGTCTCATCTTTTCCTGACACATTTGAACAACCAAGAGTTAAGAGTATCTGGTAAACAGCAGTACTGGGGTCAAATAATATCATCCTAAAGGTTGTCACCTCCACCCATGGCCAAAGTTCTTGAAACTGCACAAAACTTCCGGCATATAGTGGACTGCAGAGGGGTACAAAAGAGCCCATCTGAGTGCTCCTAGGGGCTGCATCAAAATGAGTTGTGAGATGCAAGAAGCTTTTCTAAGTCATTAGTAAAGACAACAACAGCAATAAGAACAATAACAACAACAATAATAACAACAATAGCAACAACAACAATAATAATATGCTTTCATCAACCATTGAAGAGAGAAGACAGAACTGTCCTGTTATTCCTCTTGTAGAAAATAACCTCAAAATTGTCCTAGGAAAAGATGATTTTAAAAAAAAGACCCAGGTGGTGGTGTCACATGCCTTTAATCCTCAGGAGGCAGAGATAGGTGGATTTCTTAGTTCAAGGACAGCCTGGTCTACAGAGTGAGTTCCAGGATAGTCAGGGCTACACGGAGAAACTCTGTCTCGAAAAACAAAAACAGAATTCTACCAGGCTTTTTCTTTTGGGCCACCAACCAGCTCCCAAACCATGACACAGAGACTTAGTATCAGTTTAGGATGCTCAGCCTAAACTTAAATGAACCTGTTTCTCTTTATCTACCTTTTGGCTCAGGGATTTTTACCTTTTCTTACTTTCTTGCTGTCTCTCTGTCTAGTTGGTTGACAGCTGCCTGGCTTTGGCCCTGGGTGTGTCCCTGATTCTCCTCCTCCTTCTTCTCTCAACCCTTTCCCTTTAGGAGCCCAGATTTCTCCTCCTATTTATTCTTTCTTCCTGCTAGCCATGCCTACCCTTTCTCCTGCCTAGCTATTGACCATTCAGCTCTTTGTTAGACCAATAAGGTACCTTCCGCAGGCAAGGTGAAACAACACAACACATCTTTACATAGTTAAATACACATCCTTACATCGTTAAACAAATGTAGCATAAACAAATGTAACACACCTTTACACAGTTAAAGTAATATTCTGCAACATAAACAAATGTAACATATCTTTGCCTAGTTAAAATAATATTCTACAATACAAAATTACAGCCAAAATGTAGGGAGATAATACTCTAACAAGGGGTCAAGTACATATTTTGTGATGTTTGTTGGAATTTTTTTATTAGCTTTTGAAAAGTCTACTTTTTTCCTGTGATTTCTTGAACTAATTAAGTAACTAAATTTTATATTTTTCGTTTAATACTTTGTCTTCAAAGGGAACATCACAATCGTATGTCCATTTGATTTAGCTCCCTACCTGTCTGTAGACTGTCAGAGCACAATGTAATTTTTTGAAATAAACAAAACTTGAGGTTTGACTCCTAATGAAGTTTCTATTGCACAGTGATTATTCCTTTTATACCCAGAAGAATATAAATTTACCCTAATTTGAGAAATATGAGGTAATTTTTATACAAGAGTTGTCATAAAACAAGAAAGTCTGTCACACAATAATTTCAATAAAGTAATCACTAAATATTAATTAAGGAAATTCTTGTAATACATGCAGTGGCTGATTCTGGCTCCTCATTTTCTATAAATAATAATGAGAACATATATCTTATTTGAGCTAATATGAGCAAACCATGAATCAAATGGAAGACAACAGAGTATAAAAATTAGCAAATCAAACTGAAACATGGAAACACAGTAACCATAATAAAACAAAAAACTTAAGGAACAGAAGAAAACAGGAAGGCCACAGGAAATCACTCTTCCTCAACTCTTTGTGAACAGGTTATGAGAGTACAAAGATAAAACATAAAGAATATTTTTAACTCAATACTCTGGGCCTTTAGACCCAAGTAACTTTTTTTTGAAAATTAAAAAGTGAAACTCTCAAAGAATATGCAATCTAAGTAAAGATGAAAAGACAAATATTGCAAACTATCTTAATCACAGCCCATTGTATGCTTGAAAAGAGTGGCAAGAGGATAGCTTAAATGTCCTTAACACGAAAAAAAGCAATGGTGCATGCTTCAACAGGCAGATGTGCAGTGCCCCAAATGCCCAAGTGTTAGAGGCTGGAGACCCGAGTTCTATCCGCTCCCTTTAAGAGGTGAGGGTGAGATAAGGGTTTGCCCCGAGAGATGACATTGGGATCGCAGCTCCTCCCTGTCTCTCTCTTTGCTGCCCTGCTCCCATGAGACACTGTTCTCACTGGGGTTCTCTGGTTGTCTCCAGGTTTGTGATTTTCTTGTCAGAACAATTGAAGAACTGTACACAGATAATAAAGTGGCGGGAAGTTTTGTTAAAAAACCAAGAGAAAGTACAAGTCAGATCCGCTGCCAGAGAAGGCACTGGGAGACTTGAGGGAGGACTAAAGAAGCCCTGTCACTGCTTGGCCTTCACTTCAGAGGGTCTGGAGGAGGAGGAGCTGAGCGCTGTGGGTGCTGACGCGACAGACAAGGACACACAAGCTTTGTCTACTGTAACGTTTTCCCCATCGTGAAGCTGGTTTAGTACTATGAACCCCCAAGCATGCATATGCATAAGATAGTAAATAGGGGGTTCTCCCTGAAGTTGTTGCCTTCTTATGCATGCACTCAAAAGCAGTCCAGACTTGATTGGACCAGCTTCCATGGTTTAAGGATGTTTGAATAGAAACGAAGCATTAGCAGGGGGTTGCTAAGGGGAGTGGTTGATGTTCAGCCTTTAAAGCAAGTGTTTGTGCCACCTGAAGCAGGGAGTCCCAGGGCACCAGCAGGTTAGGCTATTTAAGTACATCATTAGGAGAGGAGTGTTTAATTACCCAAGTCAAGTGGGCCCCAGGTTACTACGCTGTCCCCTATGCTTGCCTACCCCAAGTTGACTTCCTCCAGTATATATTTCTACCATGATTTACTTCTTTATTCCAACCCCAAAACAACAGGCTCAAGGACTATGGACTGGGACTTTTGAAACCAAAAGGCAAAATAGATCTCTTTGTTTTAATTTTTTTTTTTAACGGAGGACCTCACTATATTGGCCAGGTCTTAAACAAAATCTCCCAATCCTTCTCCTTCTGTCTTCCCAGTGCTGATGTTACAGGGTCACAGGATTGCGCCATAACTCTCATCTCTTCCTCTATACCTTGATCGTCTGAGGTGTCTTGTTACCGTGACAGGAAATGGCTAACACAGTGACATCACATATATGGTAATTACTTTATAACCATTCCATGCATGTGCCAAAATGCATTGTACATCATAAATTCATATGATTTTTACTTGTCTGTTTAAAGACTTTAGAAAAGCAGGTTCCGTTAGTGGTGCTTTTCCTTTTGTTTTTGACCTCGGGACTTCATAAACACAGGTGGCAGTGAAAGAGGCTTGAACCAACATTATCACGCCACCTACAGATGAAATCACTTATCTATTTGTTTGTTTTTATGTGTATTGGTGTTTTGCCATGGGTGTCAGGTTTCCTGGAACTGGAACTACAGTTGTGACTTGTCATGTGGGTTCTGGGAACTGAACCCAGGTCCTCTGGAAGAGTAGTCAGTGCTCTTAACCACTGAGACATCTCTCCAGCCCCCAAGTCTGAAGTTGTTAATGGTAAAACATTGGGTATAAAAGGAAGCAAATATTACACAGCAATACCAGCTCTTTTGTAGGGAACATGTAAAGATTTCAGACAAGGTCTCACTGTGTTGTGTAGGCTGGCCTCAAACGGGTGATCTTCTTGCCTCAACCTCTGGGGTATAGACTACAGCCACCAATCCTGGTTTTAAGTCCTTTGCTTGAGAGATAGCAACACAGTTAGAAATAGCAGTATGAATGGGAGTACAAAATCAGGCACTTAGAGAGAGAAAACAAAAAGGAGAAAATTTAGCTGCTGTGTAACATGTCTTCTTTGCCATTCCAAACGCAAGTGAGTCTAGCTGGACAGGTCTCTGTGCAACTAGCTAACCCTGTCACTGCAGACCCAGGGCTGAGCCACCGATTGATAGCTCCTTAAGGAACACAGGTCATCTGCGCCATGGCAGTTGATCTTTAGTTCCGTTGCTTTAAGGACACATTGGATATTTACTTTAACATGGTGCTTCTAAAATCAAAACTAAATGGAAGTTAATTACCTTGAAACTGCTCCTAATTTTTTCATCAATATTGATGCTGCTTTCCCACAGAGATACCCAGAAGCGAGAACGCTGAGCCTGCGCAAGGTCCCACGTCCCCCACTGCATTCAGTTTTAATGTTTGTGACGAGTCTCACCGCACAAAGTGCATCCTCCTGTGGGGTTTTCCTAAATGCACACTGAATCTGTTTAGGCATTAATTTCTCTAGAATCACAGAATTCCCCTCCCTTTATGTTTCCTCCCTGAAGGACCAAAAAGGCCTCTAAAGTGACTATCAGTGTCTCATTATAAACACTTAATTAAAAACTGTGTCACAGGCAAGTGAATCTGGTCTGCACTTTCATGCCAACAAGCAGAATCTTGCAAGCTGTCCAATATTTACTGTACACTCTCCAGTGTGGCTTTAGAATCTCAATCACTTCTTTAAGAAATGCCAATGTTCTTTTCCCCTTGGCTTAGCAGTTGCCACTGGGAAATACGTACGTATAATCCCTTCCTGGCTATGCATGTGCTGTAGCAATAATCAAAGCTAGACAGGCAGTGGAGATGTTGCAGAACTCACTGTAAGAGGCCATTTAACTTCCAGCCTGCCACTTGGCTCAGGCATGCATGTATGGAAAGAGTCTCTATCCTAATGCAGGGTATCTACCAGATTACAATTCTTCTGTTCACTCAACTCTCTGTCCACTATGCAGCTGGGTCCCTACCTATAACCCCTTCTCCCTCTAACTGCCCCCACACTCTTTTGCTTAGGGCTCTAAGGCCCTTCAGGCTTAGCCCAGATAGCCCTTCCTCGGCCTTCAAACACATCTCTTGCAATGCCTACCCCTTGGCATTGATCTGTTCTCCTCATGGCATTACTGGCGATTCCAAACAGACCATGATGCTCTGTGCCTTCCTGCCTTTCACCTATATCCCTTCTCCTCACAATGTCTTTGTACCCCTTGACACCTCTCTACCATCCTTCAAAGCTCCAGTTCAAGGCTTTGACCCATGGGAAGTCTTCTCTGGTCTCCTCAGCCTCAGCAAAAATGAGCAATTCTCTTTTCTTGTTCCCATAGTAGTGTAGGTCCTTGTCTTTTCTAACAGTCAGTCAGTCCTCCATATCTAAGAGTTCAGCCTCCATGAATCTCACAAGCATAGCGAGCTGCAGGTACGAAATATTCTGGGGCGTTGGGTAATGGCCCATATTGAACACTTTCTTCTTTTGATTTTTCTCCCTAAACAAGATACTAGAACAATTGTTTATATAGCATTTGTACTGTATATTACAAATAGCCCAGCTGCTATTGAGAGAATAGAGGAGGGTGTGCACAGATGATGCAAATGCGACACTATGTGTGCTGTTGCTGTCTAGACTTTGATCAGCTTAGCACAAGCTAGAATCATCTGGGAAGAGAAACCTCAATTGAGAAAATGCCCACGCCAGTTTGGCCTGTCCTGACTTGAATATTCAGCTCTTTATTAGACCAATTAGGTGATTAGGAAGGCAAGGTGAAACAGACACAATCCCACTTTACATAATTAAACACACATCCTTACATCATTAAACAAATGTAGCATAAACAAATGTAACACACCTTTACACAGTTAAAGTAATATTCTGCAGAATAAACAAATGTAACACATCTTTGCCCAGTTAAAATAATATTCCACAACAGGTCTACCTAATGAGTTCTAGCCCAGCCACATCTACATAGAGACCCTGTCTCAAATGACAACAAAACACATACAGGTTCCTGGGCTTCATTCACCCTGCAGACTCTGGGCTCCCAAGACACACAGATGGACACACAGGTTTGGGAATTGTGGCAACTAGAATTAAGGGGTTGATGTGGGATTCCCCTCTGTATGCTGTGAATACCATTGGTGAATAAAGAAACTGCCTTGGCCTGTTGATAAGACAGAACTTAGGTAGGTGGGGAAAACTAAACTGAATGCTGGTAGAAAGGAGGCAGAGTCAGGGAGGAGCCATGTTGCCCTGCTGGAGCCAGACGGAACTTTAGATGGTAAGCCACAGACACGTGGCGATACTCAGATTAATAGAAATGGGTTAAGATGTAAGAGTTAGCCAATAAGAAGCTAGAGCTAATGGGCCAAGCAGTGATTTAATTAATACAGTTTCTGTGTGATTATTTTTAGGCTGAGGAGCTGGGAACCAACAAGCGGCCTTCCTTACAACAAGGGGTCACTGATTAGAAACTACATTATTATTTTTTCCCCTATTTGGTCCATTGTCTAGAATCTGCAGGTCACAACAAAGCTGTGCAACTCTCTAGGCTGCATGGGGCCCTGTGCTCTATTAACTACTGGGTAGGTGTCAACTGATATCAGTAGTAATAAAACTTTACCCTTTAACCATCTGAGCATCTTCTAACAAGAATCCAGTTTTCCTTCTCACAGCAGACGGCCAGCTTCCAGGTCTTAAGCAGAAAATAAAGTTAATCCACACAGTTATAAGAAATGAGTAAGTCCCTCCTGGT
This sequence comes from Ondatra zibethicus, assembly GCA_004026605.1. Taxonomy (NCBI): domain Eukaryota; kingdom Metazoa; phylum Chordata; class Mammalia; order Rodentia; family Cricetidae; genus Ondatra; species Ondatra zibethicus. The sequence goes on along the minus strand of PVIU01002211.1, from coordinate 35,159 downwards.
GATGCTGCTGCAAGAAACTCTGGTTCAGTCTGGCAGGAAAGTGGGTAAATTGCCTCAAAGAGACACAGCAAATGCCACAGGAGCCACTGGAAAGGAAATGGCAGAAAAAGACCAATGGAGAACTAACTGGTCTGCCATTAAGTGGAGTGAATGTACTCTGCTTTGGGAAAAAATGAAGGATGAATGGAAAGAGATCCCCTTCAAAGCATGACCTCCCTGCAGAATTGATAACAGAGCAGCCTCCTCCTGTGGGAGAATTAATAATGACACTAATAGAGTAATGCAATGGCAGCTGGGAGGCACTTCATCAGCGAGGTCAACGTACTTCTCCACGTCACCTACTTTAACTACTCCCTAGTCTTCCTGGTGGTGATTGAGTTCAGGATGGCCCTGAGGACACAGAGGCACAGCATAGCCAGGAGTTAAGATATGCCAATCAGAGTCTGTGCTATGAAACAATCATTTTGTACACTGTAAATATGTATTACTCTCATTGGTTTAATAAAGTGCCCACTGGTGAATAGCTAGGCAGGAAGAGGTTAGGCAGGAGAGCCAGACAGGGAGAATGATGGGGAGAAGGAGGGCAGAGTCATGGAGAAAACCAGCAAAACACAGAGGAAGCAGGAGATGAACATGCCCTGTTGAAAAAAGGTAAGACCATGTGTTAGAGTGTAGCTAGAAATATGGGTTAATTTAATTTGTAAGCACTGACAAGCCTAAACTATTGACCGAGCATTTATAATTAGTAATAAGTCTCTGTGTGGTTTTTTGGGGAGCTGGCTGGAGGGACAGAGCTAACTGGCAGAACAAAGAAAGTCCACCAACAGGTCAGACAGGTGAGCTTTCCAAGCCCATGGGTTGTTGCATGACATTGGCAGTATCTACAATGACAGTACTAAAGTCCAGAGAAGATCAGCAGAATAAAGAAGGTGGACCCTTTGAATGTGGAGTCGTTAGCACACACTGGCTAACTAGTTCATCCCTGAGACAGGTGTACGGACAAGCATGTACCTATCACCTCAACTCTGGGTAGCAATGGTCCATTAGCTGTGGTCCAAAGATTCTCATCTATCACCTCAGCTCTGGGTAGCAATGGTCCATTAGCTGTGGTCCAGAGATTCTCATCTAAATATTGGCCTTGCAAAACTAAAGGAGCCCCTACAGTTGTCAGTATGGTGAGGACCTTTAGGCCACCCTCAGTCCCATCATCCTCTCCACGTCATTCACAGGTAACTCTGTCCACAACAGGGAAGAGCTGAGACAAGCCCCTGCAGCCTTTATGTGGAACTGAAGCACTTGCTATAGCTTTGCCTCACATCCTGCACATCTTCCCTATTCCAGAAGACACTGCCAGCATCACTTAGTTCCCAGGCCATTCAGGACCACTGCCCCTCCTTCGTCAACATCCCCTCAAAGTGCTCTCTCCCTGGTTTTTTTGTTTTGTTTTGTTTTGTTTTGTTTTTAGCAGTGACCTGAGGCTGGGTCTCCTCACACACTCCTGGCTCAGGCCATAGCTCCTGTAGAGCATCAATGCCCCCTTCACCTCGAGCCTGTGAAGCCTGTGGCTCAGTCTCTGCAGTGCTGCCCAACAGGAAAGTCGACAGTGCCACAGGTTATGACAAAGCACACGCTTCTGGCTGTGCCCTCAGGCTGACATCTCATTACATCACAATCTCATGACATCACAGGTTATGACAAAGCACACGCTTCTGGCTGTGCCCTCAGGCTGACATCTCATTACATCACAATCTCAAGACATCACAGGTTGTGACAAAGCACACGCTTCTGGCTGTGCCCTCAGGCTGACATCTCATTACATCACAATCTCAAGACATCACAGGTTGTGACAAAGCACACACTTCTGGCTGTGACCTCAGGCTGACATCTCATGAGATGAAGTGACAGCCTCCTCTCTGGCCTTTGTGATAATAGGATCTGGGAGGACAAGTCCAGGGCTCAGAGGTTACCCTGGAGAAGAAAACGATGTCTTTAAAAAGTCTATCTGTATATGTGTCAACATCCCACATGTCTGGAGGCAGTGCCCATGAAGGCAAGAAACTGGCACTGGATCTCCTGGAACTGGAGTTATGGGTTGTTGTGAGCTGCCCAACAATGGTGCTGGGAACGAAACTCTGGTCCTCTGGAAAACAGAAAGGTCTACTTAACAGCTGAGTCAAAAACAGAATGTCTTCATCCTTTCCTGATCCTAGGACAAAATACTTGAGACTTCGTAATTTATAAGCAAACATAAATTTCTCTTTATTTTTCCTTTTATTGAAAAATAGATTTTTTTTCTCACACAAAATATCCTGATTATGGCCTCCCCTCCCACTACTCATCCCAACTCCTCCCCACTTCCCATCCCACCCCAATCCACTTGCTTTCTATCTCTCATTATAAAACAAATGGACTTCCAAAGGATAATAACAAAAATAAAGTATTATAAAACAGAAACTAATGCATTGGAGTTGCACAAACCAAATGAACAGAAGGGAAAGAACCCAAGAGAAGGCACAAGAATCAGAGAAGCCACTCAATCTCTCTCAGGAATCCCATGAAAACGCTAAACTGGAATCTATGATATGGGCTCGGAGGATATGGTGCAGGTCTGTTCAGGCCCCGTGCTTGCTTCTTTGGACGCCGTGAGCTCATAGGAGCTTTGTTCGTGATTTAGAGGACCTTGCTCTCCTGGTGCCCTCCTTCCCCTCTAGCTCTTACACTCTTTCCACCTCCTCTTCTGTGATGCAAACAGAAATTTCCTGTTTCTCATAGTGTTGGAGTCTGGGAAGGTGCCAGGTCTAGACAATGGTGTTGTCTGATTCTAAGACGGCATCTCATTTCTGTGCATCCGGAAAGGATCCGATGCTCACTTTCCTGTCAGAAGAGACTGAAATGATGGCCTCACCCATGTAGACTTTTTATAAGTTTATACCCAGGATAGAGGATGCCTAACTATCTCTTCAAGGTCCTGTTTCTCATTACTGGTTTATTATGGATTACATCTCATGTGAATTCTGATAAGGACACAACTACTTGAAGCAAGCAGAGGCAAAGGAGCTCTGGCACCCTCCAGCTTCTCTAGCGTAAGCTATTACCACAGTCTCATGGGCACAGTCCTGTGCATTCTACACTAGCACAGGCCCTGTCTCTACAAAGGGATTGGGGAGGACAGGCGTCTGGTGGTTTATTGGCCTATGTCATACTTCACTTTCAAGACTCCAGTAATGGTTGGCTAAAGCCTGTCCTGGTGATCACCTCAGTAAAAACCTAATTCCAAATAGACCTGTGGGGCCAGGACTTAGGACTTCTGTGGATCTTTTTCTTTCGGGTGCTATTCAGCTCATAATGATTCTGAAACCTACAATTTAGCATCACTTCTTGGTCAAGCACGGCTGGGTGCTCTTGCTTCTCAGGTGTTCTGCCAGGTCCTTGGCATACCACACTGTAGATCCTATGCGTTATTCCCTTCTGACTGTAAGTTTGGGTAGGGAAAAGAAGCTCTCTTTTCTATACCCTCAGAGCTTGTTCAGTCCAGTTCCTGGTACGCACCGAACATCGGGAGTTTGCTGATGAATGAATGCAGATGGTGATGGATCACGCCAGCTGTGGAGCTAGCTCCATCATCTGCCTTCACCGCAGGATGACAAGTAAACACATGGTCATTGACCTCTGGCCAGACTCTGGCCCAGGACTGCATGAGTCAGCATACTGAGACCATTTGTCTTATGCCAGCCTGTTCTTGACAGCTGGAGAGTTTTGGAGAAAAGAACTCACAAACAAAGCTTCAGGAGCTCCAAACTATTGTCTTAGAAGTCATCTTTCAAGCTCTGTCATGGATGGTTGCCAAAATGAAGAGGATTTTTTTTGTATTTTCCCCCCCACAATCATTCCTGGTTTCCTCTTGGGAAGCTTCCAGAGGATGGTCCTTGAGATAGAATCATGGCAGAATATTCAGATCAGCCAAAGTGTACAGCTGGCTTCTCTTCCAGAATACAAGGAAATTGTAAGACTGAGTCACAGCCCATTGTTTCTGTGTATCTGCGTACCTGTAAGCCACTCGGGAAGGACTGGAATTTTAGGGACTTAAGTTGGTACCAAGCTTAACCTTTATCTGTAGCATCTGGCCTACTTGAGGCAAGTTTTAAAATTAAGGCCACCCTCTTTAAAATTAAAATACTTAAAAATTACTTTGGCAATCCAGGCAATAGCTGTCACTTCATGGCTGCCCCTGTATTTATCTTTCCATCCTTGTCCCTGCCAGTTCTTGTTAGCTTAGACTGGGTAATTTAGAAACAGCAAAATGTATTGCTCACAGTTCTGGAAGCTAGGTAGAGGATCGACGATCGAAAAGAATGTACCTTCAGAAGGGAGAAGGGAAGGACTGGGGAGAGCTTGGGGAAGTAGGAGGGTGGCGATGGAGGAAAGGTAGATATTGGAGAAGGGAATAAGATATCTACATTATAGGAGTCATTTTAGGACTGGCAAGATACTTGGCTTTAGAGGAGATCCCAGGTGTCCACAGCGATGTCCCCAGCTAGGTCCTTGGGCAGCAGAGGAGAGGGTGCCAGAACTAGCATTGTCCCATAGTCACACTGATGAATATCTTGATCACCACCATAGAAATTTCGTCCGACGGGTGGAAATAGAGACAGAGACCCACATTCACATCAGAGCAATGGACTGAGCTCCCAAGGTCCAGTCGAAGAGCAGAAGGTGGGAGAAGATGAGCAAGGAAGTTAGGACCGTTAGTAGCTGGACCACCCACTGAAACAGTGTGCCTGATCTAATGGGAGCTCACCAAATCCAGCTGGACAGGGACTGAATGAGCATATGATCAAACTGGACTCTCTAAATGTGGCTGCCAATGAGGGCAGACTGAGAAGCCATCAACAATGACACTAGGACCTATCTCCTCTGCATGTATTATCTTTTTGGGAACCTAGTCGATTTGGATGCACACCTTCCTAGGCCGGGATGAAGTGGGGAGGGCCTTGGACTTCCCACAGGGCTGGGCACCATGCCCTCTTTTAAGGAAGCAGCGGGAGGGAGGAAGGGGGAGTGGGAGGGGACTGGGAGAAGGGGAGGAAATGTAAATTTTTTTTGAATGGAAAAAATAAAACAATATGGAAAAAAAAAGAATGTACATTCTATGTGTCTTCACCTAGTAGAAGGACCAAACGCCCTTAGGCCTTTTTGTTGTGGCACTAGTTCTGTTAAGAAGGGTTCTACCCTTGTGATATAATCACTTCTTGCTACTGCATTGAGGTTAGATTTCAACATATGAATCTGGGCAGGGTGTACACTCTCTAACTTAAGCTGTGACAGTACCCTGTCTTCTCTGAGGAAGGGCTCACACTCAGCTCACACTTGCCCCCAGTGTGCTCTGGGGTGACAGCAGGAGAGTGGAGGACAGTTGTGACAGCAGAGTTCCAATTTGCGTTATGTGTCCTTTGAATGCCTCAAGATCCTTCGTGGTGAAATCAAAACAGAAGATTGCGTGGTGAGAACTGCCATCCCGGGTGGGAAGGATCCTATCACGTCTACCAAGTACTCTTCAATGCTCAGGGGATGCGTCTTTAGGGCCTTCCCTTGCCACCATTGGTCATTGTCTTACTAATGACTTCTTTGATATTAAATCTAATTTTATGAATACAGTGATCACTTCTTGAGTCTTGTCACAGCAACCTTCTGAATTAGACCCCATTGTCTTCTTTAATATACTGGAGAAGTGCTAAGAACACTCGTGGGGTTAGAAAGTCAAAGTTCTACATAAGATTCTAGCCCAAATTGGCTCAGTTCTGTGCTGTATTGGCTAAATCACCATCATCATCATCAAATTTTGAGAAGTCAAAGTCAGAAACTAACCTTTGAACTAAATAGAACTTAACCTCTGCATAGCCTCCATAGAGCACATGAACTGATCCCCCTGCCATAACTAGAATCTTCTGCCATTGTTCCCCTAGCCTCCACCATCCCCTAGTTATTGCTACACATGGGGGGATGAGGTAAGAGGCTACTGGGTGGAAACGCACAGTGAAGTAGCACAGAGAGAAAAAGGAGGCCCCCATATCCAAGCAGACCTCCAGCAGATTGGCCCCTATGGTGACCCTCGTACAGCCGCGTTGAGGCAGCCATGCTCTTGAGGGCCCATCACGTACCATCTACAGACCGCAGAAATCACAGTGGTCCCCACATACCTCACAAGGGAAGTATTTGGTTTACACCAGACAGAAAGAGCTAAAACTGTGACACAGGTTTTTAAATCAATCGCTCACGTGCCAAGACAAAGGCTGAGCTAAAGTACGGGCCCTGCATCATGCTGGCTCTCAGAAACCGTGTGTACGAGAAGAGGAAGCTAAACAAGGACTCCATTTAACTCCAAGAGAAAGGACGAGACACATGAATTTTCTTCATCTTTTGCCTAGTGAGTGTTTATCAAATTGACACAAGCTAGAGTCACCCGGGAAGAGGGACTCGCAATTAAGAAAATGCTCCCAACAAATTAGTCTGTAGGGCAAGCCTGTGGGCATTTCATGATAATGATTGATGTGAGAGGGCCTAGTTCACTGTGAGCAGTGCCACCCTGGGCAGGTGGCTCTGAGTTGTATTTAAAAAGCAAGCTGAGGAGCCATGGAGAACAAACCAGTAAGCGGCATTCTTCCATGGTCTCTGCTTCAGTTCCTGTATCCAAGATCCTGCCTTGAGTTCCTGCCTGTTTCCCTTAGAATAGATGGTAGTTCCTCACCTTTATGCCAAATAAACCCTTTCTCCCCTGAGTTAGTTTTGGTCATGGTGTTTATCACAGAAATAGAAGGCAAACTAGGACAAGTTAGATGTAGATTTGAATCTGTGTCTGACACTTGCACTTATGATCCTGGGAGTATTAATAAAAGTGAACTAGTCAGCCCCACAGTGGTAGCACACACCTTTAATCCCAGCACTCAGGAGGCAGAGGCAGGCAGATCTCTGAGTCTGAGGGCAGCCTGGTCTACTGAGTGACTTCCAGGACAACCAGTGTTACATGTGAAACCCTGTCTTGAAAAACAAACACCAAACAAAAACAAAACAAAACAAAAAAATGTGGACTAGTTGCTCCTGTGAGATTGGTATAAAGCTTTGTGACCCTGAAGGAGAAGCCAGAGGTGATAAAGGAGAGGACGCCCTATCTCCCTATCTGTGTCGTCTCAGCTGCACCCACTATCTTGGGAGAAGTTTCGGCTCCTTGCGGAGTAGGAAGCCTGCACAGAACGGTGCCCGCTCCAGCCCCTGCCACTGCTGCGCCGTGTTCCTAGACATCCACCAATCTAGCACGCTTGGCTCTTGTCTCTCTAGATCTCCAGACCTAGGACAAGGTCTCCATGCCTTCCTCACCAACTGACACCTACTCATGCTTTAGACTTTCCTACCTGGAAGCTGGCTCAACTCTGCAGAGGTCCATGGTGATATGGTTCCTAGATTCTCAACTGCAGCTCTGTTCCTCTACAAAAGTAGTCACCATGGGGGGTGGACACTGCCCTTGGGAAGCAGAAAGGTCCCTGGAAGTCAGGCTCAGATCACTGTCTTCTTGCTGGGTGTAATACGGCTTCCCTATCATGTTGAGCATGTCCTGATGAGCCAATGATACAAATGAGCACAAGAGCTTGACGCCTGTGCCCTTGAGAGGCCCCTTGCACCTGCAATCGTCTTGTTCTCAGGTCTGTACACCTAGGGGAGGATCAAGCCATAGATCCACCTTAGTATTTGGATTTCTACTGTGTCCCATTGAAATGAGAATCCACAAACCCGTGCCAAGGCGCCATCCATCAGCTACCAAAGGCCACACCTGCCATCATCAATAACAAGGATGATCTTAACACTGACACCGGAAGTGAGCAGGGTGATTCAGGCCCAGCAGCTCAAGGGCACCAGCAACTACACGGGCTTTGAAAAATTGCCTCTGGATACTCCAGTACCGCACCTAGGAAATAACGAGATCTCTTATGCAACGAGGTGGGAGCCCCACGGATGTCCAGCGCCATAGGCTACTTTGTCACTAAGATGTATATTAATTTTTCACTTGTATTAAACATTTGTCTTTTTTTTTTTACAAATTAAAACATGTATTTGGGTGGTAGTGGCACACACCTTAATCCCAGCACTTGGGAGGTAGAGGCAGCCGGATCTATGTGAGTTCAAGGCCAGCCTGATCTACAAGAGCTAGTTCCAGGACAGGCTCCAAAGCTACAGAGAAACCCTACCTTGAAAAACAAAAAAGAAATAAAAAGTAAAAAAAAAATAAATAAATAAAACATGCTGTTAATTACCATTGGCCTGCTTAGGAGTAAGAAAGCCAATACTAATTGTTTCTCACATCAGAGGAATAGTCAAACTGTTTATTATTAAGGTTGACCTGACTAGGCCAAAAGATAGTTGGTGTTTTGGTCTGAAAGAACCATTCACTGTGGCAGTGAATCCAAATCCTAGCATCTCCCTCATACAAACTTCACACAGGGACTTGTGACCTTGACATCCCCCCCAAGCTGTGGACGCTGGAAAAGTGTCCCTGGGAGGGCAGCCAGAAGGCTTGGCCACCCCCTGGAAAGCATCCCTTGTCAACACATGTGTCTTAAGTATATTTGTGTGCTACCTGTACCTTGGCCAAGGGTGACCTAATGTGTGTTACACATTAGGTTCAAGTCTATGAGTGCCCACTGTCAGTCTAGGCTGGTCTCTTGAAGATAATCACACACACACACACACACACACACACACACACACACACACACACACTCAAGCTTGGAGGGCAGCCATATTCTACTGTGTGAACTAAACAGTACAGAAAGTCAGTGCAGGAAAAAAAAAAAAAGAAGTACAAGGTACTACTAACTACTAAAGTCAGAGTCAAGGAAGGAGAAGGACATCTTAGGCTTCCTCACCGTGACCCTCACTGCTCCCTGCCTGCCGGTACTCTCTCCTCTACCTCTGATCCCAGCCTTTCTCCACTGTAATTTAATCTCTCCACACCCTCAAACTCCAGAAAGATCTGTCTGCCCTTCGCTGACCCCCTTTGGCTTGATTGACAGCTGGCTCACAAGGGTGCAACTTTGGCTTTGTATCACGCTTATCTTCCAGGGTTATAGCAGCCTGGAAATATTGCTTTCCCAGCATTGGACCTGAGACCTGGTGTATCAGAGGCGATAATAACAATCTACTGGATGGTATCAGTATCGGCTTCCTCAGAGGCCTCTGGAGAGGCCACCCATCTGTTTGCTTGCCATGTACCAACAAGTTGGCAGGTGCACACTCTCTCCATCCTCACCATGGCTTCTGAACATCACTCCTCCCCTTACAAAAGCAAAGATGTTAACAAGAAACCATCCATGGCTGCTCCCCTCTGGGGCCTGTCATTTCAGACATCCACTCATCTCAACTCCATCCCTCAAATCAAGTTCTCCCCTTCCTAACATTCTAGCCCTCAACTCAAGGACTGATTCCATCCACTAAAAATTCTTCCACAAGATTTCATAGAACCCATTTCTAGAAAACAGCTGGAAATGGCCTGGGGAGAAATAATATCCCTGGGCTCAGGATAACCACACAATTTTGACAAGATACGACATCATGTACTCAGCTAAACTTTTTAAAAATTAGCTTGAAGGAAAGGCTAATAAGCACCTTGCTCCCCACTAGAATTAGAGACCGTCTACCAGAAGTGAGGCCAGGGTCTAGCATCAAGGCCTGCCTTCCAGAAGCCCACTTCCTCGAGGGAGACCCCACCTACTAAAGGCTCCCCAGCCTCCCCAAACTGAGCCACCAGCTGAGGATCAAGTGTTTAAACTCATGAGCCTGTGGGGTCAATCCTCACTAGGAAATGGAATTCAACACACATGCAAAGGATCGTCGGTTGTGGTCAAGTGTGATTTATTCCTGAGATGCAAGAATGGTTGCATTCATTCAAAGTGCATTTTAAATCCCTGTGCCTTGCTAATTATCCAGATAGAAATTGGTGCATTCTTAGTTTGATCTACACAGCTGTGCTCATCTTGCTTATAATAGTGAAAAACGGGGCGTCTGTGTAAGATAATAGAGTTAAATAAGGTGATTCCATTGAATGAAATATTATGACACATTTAAAACAAAGATTCTGAAAAGAGTGTTGCACTATGGGTATCTTTAAGGTTTAAATCAAAGGGTGTAAAGAGCCAACATGTGCAGAGTATATGAATCTGCATTTTAAAATAGTACATGGAAGCAAATAACACACACACACACACACACACACACATATATATATATATATAAAACATGCTTATAAGATGGAATGTCAGCTTTTTTCTATGTATCTCTTTTTGCAAATTTGATTATCATACATGATTTTAATTAATGTATTTTAATAAATAGTTGTTTAAAAACATAAGTAAATCTATGACCACTACAACCATTATTAAAAAGTCTCAGCAGATGAAGCTAAAATTGTTCATGTAATGGAAGGGGAGGAAAGCTAACATGACTTGGAAGCCACCAGGGCACTTGTTCACTGGGAAATCGATAAATAAATAGATTGATTAATTAAGTAGTACGGGACCCACACTGTTTTACTACCAGGAAAAGGAACAAGCAATGATTTCTTTTGATGGACTGAAGGAGGCTATCAAAGAGCTGCCCTCACTTGAGTTACTTTAAATTATGGTTTCCCTATTACCTGCAAGGGTTGAAAGCACCGTCCCTCCCCCAAGCTCTGAAATTCAGAAACTAGAAGCAGATCCCAGGCACCGTGTAATCCCAAAACAGCCACAATTTCCAAAGATATGTGCAACCCACCGGAAGACTGTTTCTGTGGACAGACAATCTAACTGAACTGGAGTCAGCTCTGTTATTTATCATAGAAAACCCAGCATCTAGCATGTGCTAGAGGATGTTCAGTGCTTCACTTGGTAGATGTCTTAAAGCAGATCTGTCAAGTGAAAGTTTTTGGAAGTATTTTTGTTTGAATCTGGGTTAGCCAGAAGACAGAATGGAAGTGAGTTCAACCTTGATGAAAATTATATTCAATGTTATCATTTTTTCTTTGCTACGTGTGGTGGTTTGAATGAGAATGACCCCCATAGGCTCATATATTTGAATACTTGGTTTCAGATTGGTGGAACTATTTGGGAAGGATCGGTGGGTATGGCCTTGTTGGAGGAAGTGTGTTACTTGCAATGGGCTGTGAGGTTTCGAAAGACTTGTGCAATTCCCAGTGTATTCTCACCGCCCCCTTCTCTTTGCCTCATGGCTGTGGAGCAGGATTTGAGCTCTCAGCTGTTCCTTCACTGTGTCATTAAGAACTCTAACCCTCTGAAAATGTTAACCCAAATTAAATGCTTTCATTGATAAGTTAACTTGGTCATGGTGTTTTATTAGAGCAATAGAAAAGTAGCTCAGATGTTATGGCTGAATATTACATAAATCTCAGTGTTCTAATGAGCTCGAAGCCTCATCAAATTAAAAACACGTAATGTTAGTTTCAATACAGTTATCCATTGCTACAGTTTTGATATAAATCTCCCACACGGCACCATGTGTTTGCACATTTATAGTTTGGGAGGTATGCTGGTGAGAACTGGATCACTGTGGGGTAGGTATTGATGATAATAGGCTAGCCCTGCTTCTGGCTACACTGTATCTGCTTCCAGACCTGCCCAGATGTGAACAAGATCCCACTATTACCCGTGTGATCTCCACCTGCCACCGTGTTTTCCCTATCAAGATAGACTCTATCCTCAAACCACGAGCCAAAATGACGCCGTCTTCTCCTGTTGCTTCTTGCCAGGCAGTTGGTCTCAGTAACTAAAATTAACTAACAGAGAAAACTGGCAGAAGCATGGGCTGTTGTGCCATAAACCTGATTATGGTTCCTGAGCTTTGGTACTGCTGGGCAAGGGGGATGATGAAAGCGATGTGGACAGTGGAGGCCAAGTTTCTAAGTCTTAAGAGGGAATCCAGGACTGTACGAGGAGTTCAGCTAGAGACCATTCTTATTACAATCTATGAAGTATGTGTGTGCATGCGTGTGTACATGCGTACCTGTCTGGCTGTGTTCTTCCTGTGTTGTAAAGATTTGAGTGAGTGACTTCAAAACGAATGGACCAGATTGTTTGGCAGAAGAAATCTTAGCATAACATTCAAGCTGTGGTTACCGCTTACTGCATTTGCCCAGATTCTCAGTGAGAAAGAGTAGAAATGTGTGGAAATTTTGTAGTCTACTCATGAAAGGAGTGTGAACTTGGTTCAAGTTACCACTAAAGTCAAGGACAGGGCTAATAGGGCTTCTGGGTTGTTACACCTAAGACTTTGCTATAGACACCCTGAGGCCAAGATCTCACCCACTCACAGCTCCAGGGGTGCAGCAATGCAAACACATTTGAAAACATTTAATCGGGGCAGGAGCTATGGCTCAATGGTCAAAAGCACATGCTGCACTTGCAGGGGACCAGAGTTCAGCTCCTAACACCCATGTCGGTTAGCACACAGCTGCTTTTAGCTCCAGACACAGGGGATCCAATGTAAACCACTATCCTTGCAAGCCAAGCCTATGTTGCAATGACAATTCTTCCACTAACCCCACCACTCCCGGGAACTATGCTTGCAAGACTGCCATGTGGTACCATGGTGAAGAGGAAAACAGAAGCAACCGGGTTTAAACCTCATAGTCCATAGCTAGCTTAAAATGACAGATGCCAGCAGTGTCTTCTGCAATGTCATACACTCTCAGGCACTTCTGACAGGTGGGCACCCGAAAGCTCAGTTCAACCAAAACTGATTCTGTTCTAGTTTTCCTACCACCAGGGCATGTCTCTGGTGCTCGTCCTACATATGAAAATTGTAGGACTTGGCTGGCATTTTTTTTTATCATGTCAACTCTTCAGCTCACTGCCATCTCCTCTGTCAAGTCCTAAAATGAATCCATAAGTAAAAATCTTTAAGTAACTGAAGTCCTGGCAAGCTACAGGTCCTTGTCAGCATCAGTGCTTCAGGTGAACGTTTACAAGGCTGGAGCCGAGGTAGCAGAACTTAAGAATCTTTTTTTTTTTTTTTTTTTGATTTTCAAGACAGGGTTTCTCTGTACTTTATGGTGCCTGTCCTGGAACTAGCTCTTGTAGACCAGGCTGGCCTCGGACTCACAGAGATCCACCTGCCTCTGCCTCCCGAGTGCTGGGATTAAAGGTGTGCGCCACCACTGCCCGGCTAGAATTTAAGAATCTTTAAGGGAGTGCTGGCTTTTTCATGGAAGAGTCTTGTAACAGGTCTTTCAAGTACAGGAATGATTTTCACACAATGAAAAGCTACTGCTCTCCTCTAAGTACAGAATAAGGAGAGCTCTATTTCATTGAAACCCGAGGAACTCGAGTTGGGTATTATGCAGGTGATACGTTGCCGCTGTGACATCCATTCCCGGCAGTTCTGTTATCACGTGGAATCCATTTCTTGTTTCTGTGCTGGCTTTAAACAATTCAGTAGGAATACAGAAGATGGTCTTTAAGGACCCTCTGTTTAAGATTTTGCTTTTAATCTCTGTGTCTCTGTACATATGTGTGTACACATGCATCTGTGCACGCATGTGCCAGTGCCACAGAGATCAGACCATGTGGATCCAGAGTTGCAGGCAGTTGTGGGTCTTCCCATGTGGGTGCTGGGGACCTAACTCTGGTCCCTGGCAAGAATAGGAAGTACTCTCAACTCTCTGAGCCGTTTCTCCAGTCCCAGGACTCCCTATCTCTAAAAACAGGTCTTCAAGAGCTTCAAGAGGCGTCTGGGGGTGTTTGGGAGGCTCAGTCATCAAAGTCTTTGCCAGGAAATTATGAGGACACACGTTCAATCCCAGCACCCATATAAAAAGCAGGTCCGCATAACAAGCCCAGTGTAGAGGTAGAGGAGACTCCCTGGGGCTTGCTGGCCAGCCAGCCAGGGGCAGTGGGAGACCCTGTCTCAAACTAAGGCAGAGAATGATTAAAGAACATATCCAGTGGCAACCTCTGTCTTCCACAAGCATACACACACATACATGAGAGACAGACAGACAGACAGAGGGAGAGCGCTTCAAGAAAACCACACCTTGCCCTTTGGTGGCTGGTTGAACAGAGCTTTCTAAGCACCAGGCACACTTTCTCCTACAGTTTTCCCATCCTTTTGACCTTGTCTTTGAGTTCCTCTCCCTGCTCCTATTGGCTTCTGTTCACCCTTTTCCCAACCAGAGCTGTGACACCTTAATACTGTACAACTCCCCATAAGCTCATACTCTCCTTTGCAGTAGAGGGGCTTTTCCCCTTGAATCAGAGAGTCTTTTGAAAAGGAATTATTAATCTGTATAATTTAGTCAAATTCCAGCTAGAGACATTACATTTTATTTTCCTGCAATTTCTCCTGCCATTCAAATTAGAAATGCTATTTCATATCTTACTCAAAATAAAGGCGGTTTCAGAAGTGGGCTGCCTAGAGGGGCCTGCCTTTTCTGACACAGTGGAGGCAGCATTTGGAAGCGTGTGACTAATCCCCCTGGGGCAGGAGCTGAGTACATCCAGATCTTTGGGGAGTAAAGGTACCTCCAATACATCAAATTGGTTTTCATTTTATGCCTACAGTAGACGATCTTGTTAGACAGATTCGCCCCTCCAGAATCCTACAGAGCCTTCTGAGATTCAGAACTAAGGCAGGAGCTGCCTGGCAATGGCACACGGATGACGCATTACCCAGGGCTGACTCTGACATCACGTTGTCTTGTTCTCAGTAAGAACAACCCCATGTGGCTTTCCTGCACACCCCTGCTCTGTGAGTCACTGAGTGATAGCTCGTCCCGGAAATGCAAAGGATGCTCTCCTAAAACCTCATGACTGAAAACTGAGGCTTCCGGCCTGGGGCTGGAGAGTGACTAATAATTCCTGTACATGGCAGGCCTTCATTTCTCTGCTTTTTTTTTCACTTATCTCTCGATTGATTTTTCTCATTGTCCAAGTATCGGGTCCTCACAGAACTGTGGTTTATAGATAGATAAACACTGTAAGTTGATAATGTATTGGAAGTTTTATTCACCTCAGATATGAAATTTATTTTCCATAACCAAATTTTCTTTTAGGAACAATTTTGTTACCCTGTGACAGAGGAAGACAGTGCAGAGGTTCCTCCATCCTGTATTTTTGCCGAAGTCATTTCAAGTTTAACTGGAATTTGATCTCCTTGATGGAGAATCCCATGGAAAATCACCCACCTCTATTCTAGGAACCTGAGGCTAAGATGCCCCAGCTAACTTAGCTTCTTTTAAACTGCTTCCTTGAGCAAAACCTCCCTCTGCTCCTGAGAAAATAAAAGGACAAGGGTTTTGTCTTTAAAAATCTCTTGTTCTAATTGCTCAGGGCTACACTTGAGTATAGTCCCAGCCAGCTGGAATAAAGATTTTCAGTTGCCTATAACTGTATCTGAGTGACCATCTCTGTGGGCTCCTGTAACAACCCCATATCTCAGAAGACTTTATCACAAAAATGACTAGATAAATACGTGTACATTATACATTGTGGATGCTGAAAACCACTGACAAATGCCACTAATGCCTGAAGACTCCTGCAAAACAAAGCCATTTTGACCCACACAAACTAACAGCAACTTTGAATTGTAATAGAATATGAAAACTATGAAGGAAAATCTACTAAAAGGGAAATAAATTAGCTTTATCCAAATAGTTCCAAAAGGGGAGGAAAACTTTATGTGCTAGACCCAAACAATAGGGATTCCAAACCCCTTTCTCCCCTACAGTGGCCTTCTAAATTCTGGTGAACTGAAGAATTGATGATGCTAAGACCAAGTGAGCCAACGCTGCAGAGAAAGTTAGAAATAAAAGAGGTTAATCAGGCCAAGGTGTCGACTACAGTAGCCTCCCTCATGGTCAAGGCTGAACTTCTCAACCCACTGCAGATTGTTTTTGACTCTTAACACACTGGACAGTCGTGTGACTTTGCATGAGCCCCGATTCCCAAGACTGAAAAGGGTAAAAAGAGCGTGCTAAATATCCCAGATATCCTTCTCTTATGTATTTGCCTGACTGTGGTGACAAGATCCCTGACAGAAGCGACTTGAAGAATCAGGTGCTTATCAAGGCTCACCATTAGGAAGGATAATCCATCATCATGGCCAGGAAGGACGGTAGTGGGAGAGCAAGGAATCTTGTCACATGGTGTTCACAGGTCATGATGCAGAGAGAGACAGGTGTTGGAGCTCCTTCCCCTAGCCTTCCCCCCTTCCATTCAGTCTAAGGCCTTCATCCATGGAACGCTGCTACCCACATAGAGGGTGGGTCTTCTCTCTTCGATTAACCCCACTGAGAAACTCCCTCACTTGAGGGCTGTCTGCTAAGTGACAGTCTAGTCAAGTTGACAATCAAATTAGCCAGTACAGTTCCAAACCACCACCACTACCCCTAATCAGAGAGGTCCTAAAAGGGGCACAAGTGTGGGACTTTGAATGCACTAGCCTTGATTTGGACTAAAGGTTGATTAATTCCAAGTATTTACCTCATTACATTGTTTCTGGGTTATATAGAAAGAGAATTTCTTGGGTAGACACTTTAACAGACCAAGAAACCCCTGGAAACATTGAGTTTGGGGGTGAGCAGAGCAGGCAGGACATGGAGGACTCTCAGACACCAAGCGCTCTAAAATATTCCAGCAAATTTTAGTTCCCCATTCCTCCTCTTCCATTTGTCTAACAAACTGGAGACTAAGAGTTACTCTCCTTGTTTTTACTGTGTCTGGGCATGGAAGGCCGTCGGACATGCATGCCTCCACAGTGCATCTTCTCGGGCATGGAGGTGAGCACTCAGTGGCACACAGCTGGTGGTGGGCAGGGGAGAATTGGAGCTGCTTCTTTCTTCCAGGACACTTAAAACATCCCTGGTAGCTCCAGATAGTTCACACCCTGGAGTAAATGGTAACCATTGTAGCTCTGTCTCTGAATGGTGTGCTCACCTGTGTCATTATGTAATGTCTTCTTGTAGCTGTGTTTTTCTTAGCTCTGACATCACTTAACGTGTCTCTAATACAGCCACTCCTGATTTATTTTGATTGCTTGCTGCTGTCTTTTTGCATCTGCTTCCCTTCAACATTTCTATTTTGTCCTACTTCGCACGAATTTCTTACAGAAACATACAGCTCAATCATGCCTTTTAGTGATTCTGCCTGTTTCCTAGTTGGTCTTTTTAAGCCAGTCACATCTAAACTAATTACCTACCAATATGTGGTGACTAAATCTGGCCATTTCCACTTTTTGTTTATCTTAGCTTCTGATTTCACCTTTATTTTTCCTGTCTTTCTATTGGTTACTTAACTTTTTTTTTTTTTAGAATTCCACCGAGATATATCTATATTGTTTTGTATCTGTCTCTTTGTATAGGATTTGGTGATTGCTCTAATTATTGTAAGATATACATGTAACTTCCACCTTAAATGACAATGTAGAGTCAGAAAGGTAGCCTCATTGCCAATGAGTTCTGGTAAAACTCCTGACTCTCTACCAAGTTTCTGTGAAACCTATGTGGTAATTTTCCTCGTTAGAGTCTGGTGAGGGTTCACCAGTTAGCATAGGTCAAAGTGGGCCACAGCGCTCCTCTGGTGTTTGGTAGAGTAGTTTGCTCTTGCTAAGTGGTCCCATATCCTGCTCCTCTGGATGAGCAGCAGGGTAGTGTTGAGGATCTCCTGTTGTTGCTCCTTGCCTGTCGGCATCTCCTGGTTGGTGACTTTAGAAGTTTCAAATCTGGGGCTTGTCAGGCGAGAAGAAACCCCTAAGCACCTTCCACGCTGCTGATCCTTAGGCACCAAATTTCTGCCTGGTTTGCTTCTCCTTTGAACCTTCCAGAATTTTTGGGTTATTTTATTTATGTTATCTAGGTTTGGGGTCTTTTTGTTGTTGTACTGGCAGAAAGAATAAAAGGAACGTCTTCTAGTTTTCCAAATGCAGAAGTATCTCTTCCTTTGCTATTTAATTAAGAATATTTAAAGGAGCTGGGCAGTGGTGACCCACGTTTAATCCCAGCACTCGAGAGGCAGAAGCAGGCAGATCTCTGAATTCAAGGCCAACAGAGTGAGTTCCAAGACAGCTAGGGCTACACAGTAACACCTTGTCTCAAAAAAAAAAAAAAAACTATTTTTAAGGAATAGAGCACTGGCCCAGGTGTTTTGAGACAGCACCATAGCTGCTAATGATTATATTGTCAGGTAAACAATACACTAGTAATCACACACAAAAACAATCTCAAGTTAAGTCTGCACTATTCTGATATATAACAACAGAAAATTGCTGTTTTTACAGCACCGTGAGATTTCTCATAATATAAAATGGTTGATTTTAAAAACACAACATTTTATTGAGTTATATTTTTGATACTGTGAATGTTGCTGACAATACATTTGTACTGACTTACAAATACATACTTCTATTTGTGACAGGTTACAAGAAAAACAGGCCTCATGTTAAATTCTCCCACAGATGTTTATTAGCAGCAACCTGCTTCCTTAGATTGATGGTAGCCCAGGCTCTTTTTAACTTCTCTGGCTACCTTTTGTATTTCTAAAAAATAAAGAATTCCAGGATGAAACATTAATTCTAGAGTTAAAATTCACTTAACATCTCAGTTGGTATCAAATGAACAGAACCTTCTCACATTACATTCATACTTCAAGCAATAACTCTCCATATGAAGAAAGATGTTTTCCTAGTTTCCTGTATCTTCTCATGCCAAATGGAGAGTGTCTTAGTCACTGTTCTACTGCTGTGAAAAGATACCATGACCAAGACAACTCTTATACAGGGAAGTATTTAGTTGGGGGCTGGCTTACAGTTTCAAAAGGTTAGTCCATTATCATTGTGGTGGGAAGGATGGCAGCAGGCAGGAAGACATGGTGCTGGAGAAGGAGTTGAGAGTTCTACATCCTGATCTGCAGGCAGCAGGAAGAGAAAAACTGACTGTGTCTGACATGAGCTGTTGAAACCTCAAAGCCTAATCCCAGTGGCATATTTCCTCCAACATACCACATCTCCTGATCCTTCTAATCCTTTTAAATAATGCCACTCCCTGGTGACTAAGCATTCAAATATATGAGCCACTGCATTTGTTTAATTTTGTGAATCTGGTTACTGTGCCTGTGCCTGTCCAAAAGAACTAATGGTCTTAATAAAGAGATGAATGGTCAAGAGCAAGGTGGGGCAAGGGTAGGCAGGGCTGGCAGGCCGAGAGCATAACTAGAAGGAGAAGTAAGGAGAAAGAGGAGCAACAAGAGAACAAGGAGGACATCAGGGGCCAGCCACACAGCCACACAGCAAATCATAAAGAAAGATACGCAGATATAGAAAAAGATAAAAGCCCAGAGGCAAAAGGTAGTCAGGATAAGTTAAGAAAAGCTGGCAAGAAAGAAGCCAAGCTAAGGCTGGGCATTCATAACTAAGAATAAGCCTCTTTGTGTGAAATTTATTTGGGAGCTGGGTGATGGGCCCCTCAAAAACCCCAAAACAGTAAAAATCATCACATAACATTTTGGTTCTCACATTTGGTGCCAGTTGTTGTCCTCTTTTTTAATGGTTGCTGCCTTTTAAGCTACAACTATCCTAGTCAGCAACTGCAACTTTACTGCTACCAGCAGCAACTAAGCTGCAAGAGCCACAACCTGAGGAAATTCTATTCCCTCGGGCACTGACTCTTTCAAAGCTACTAAGAGAACTTATCTAAATCTTTGTCTTGCTAAAGAATTCAAGATTCAAAAGTTGAGGTAGAATCCTGCTTCCCAGAGAGGCTGAATAGCAAGCAGTTCACCTAAATCACCTCTTCACATCTCCCAAGAAATCCTTATACTATAATTAATAGCATTTTGTGTACATGAAAATTTCTAAGAGAATACATTTTAAGTGAAGTAGTAGATATGATAATCTGTCCAATCCACAAGGCGTGTGTGTGTATGTGTGTGAGTGCACATGTGCGCGTGTGCACATGTGTATGGGTGTGTGCTCTGGAGCATCTCACTTTCCAGATGTTGTCCTGTGGCTCTTTCCCTCCAGCTGATCAGATACCCTGTGAAATGTCACTCTCTCTAATAGGCTTTGCTCGACAACCAATCTAAAATAGTGCCCTGAGCATGCTTCTTCTCACTTGATCTTTATAGTATCAAGTACTATGTTAGACATATGTTAATGATTTTTCCTCTCAATAACATCAACTCAATTAAGTAGTTTTTCCCTCAAGGCCTAGAATAATCCTTATTCATACTGACTCCAATTTAATAAATGGTCATCAAATAAGTTAATGAGTAAATTCATGCATAATATCAATGTATAAGAGAGATGGGGTGGTCAATAAAACATTTTTCCCTAAATCAACCAGACTTCAGCATAAGTTGCATTCATTTCATTGTGGAGGCTTAATTTGTTGACAGACATAAGTCACATGCTCTAAATGTTCTTAAAAATGCTCAAGACCCTTCTCAGCCTGAAAATACAATTTCTTAAAGCATACATAGACTAATAAAGATTTAACATAAATACACATATGCACACACATGCACAACACTTACACACACATACATATATGTGCACACACATACATACACATGCACACACACATATGAATAGAGATACAGGAAATGGTGGGGTATTTTGCCTCCGAAACTCTTTTTTTTTTATTAAGGAAGAAACCTTTTTTTTAAAAACCTAGTAACTATAAAGCCTACTGAAACATCTTATTATGGAAACTTGGTATTTAAAGGGAAATCTATTTGTCAAGCAATGCCATTAATAAAAGGGTTCTTTTGAAGTTGACACCAATTATTTAATTCTTCAGCACCATCAGCTATGATTGATCATGGCTGGGACTTGGCTAGCGTGCAGACAGGGCACAGAGAAGATGGTGTGCTGCATAAGAAGGATGTGTGCTGCATAAAGTCAATCATACAAAGCCAATACTTGTTTTCTTTTATTCCTTACTTGTCTATTATTTTTTATTTATTTGTTCATGTATGTAAGCTTACATGTATGGGGATGCCCATAAAGGCCAGAAGAATGTCCTGGATCCTCTGGAGCCGGAGTTACAACCTGTCATAAGACGCCCAGTGTGAGTGCTTGGAAGCAAACTCAGATCCTCCATGAGAGCAGCTGTGTTCTTATCCACCCAGCCATCTCTTCAACCCCGTATTTCTTATAGATAAAGCAAGTGTGCCTGAAGAGCCCCTCATAAGCTAAGAAAACTGATGCTAGCAGCTGACATGGGCTGCTTTTCAGCAAGTGTTTCTATTTCTTGCATGTATGGAAACACACAAGAATTGAGCATATAAAAATGACAATTTTGACCATATTTTCAATATTCTAAAAACAAAGAATGCTGAAGAAAGAAATACAATAAAAAAGATATGTATTGCCACAAAATGTTTAACGTACCTGTGGCAAATTCTTGCTACAACGATAAGTCAGAGAAGGGCAAGGTTCCACCAGATAAGGTGTGCCCAGTGGTGAAGTAGCAGCATAGCTATCTGGGAGGTAAACACTACTTTCTGATTGGATTTGAGGCCAACTCTGTGGCAGGAACTACCTGCCTCAACAGCTTACAACTGGAGGAGGTCCTAGGAGGGGCCCTACTACTACTTCTTTTACCCATGGTCATGCTGTCCAAGTGTCTTCTAAATCTTTGTTTTTATGCCCATAGATTAGTCTGCTCTCAACTCAGCGAGAGAAACTTCTTCTGGTAGGGATAGGGTTAAAAGCAAAGACTCAGAACGTGTCAGTATCCTGAGAATAAGTGTGTTTTCAGTGCTCAGCCCCAAATTGGACTTCTATAGCAGCCTCCCCAAGGTTCAGGAAATTATCACAGAAGAGGAGGCAGAAATACTGCTATGTATAAGCTGGACTATGATGTCTTTCTTACTGTGGGTTGCTGTGTGACAATGTTCTTATACCCTTTAAAGATTTGTCAGTTGTATTGTTTTAATATAATTTAATTTAATAAAATGCTGATTGGCCAGTAGCAGGAAGTAGAGGTGGGGCAACCAGGCAGGAAGTAGAGGCGGGACAATGAGAACAGGAGAATTCTGGGAAGAGAAAAGGTCAGTCTACAGTCATGACCCAGATGCAGAGGAAGCAAGATGAGAATGCCTCCCTGATAGAGGTACCAAGCCACATGGCAACACAGACAAGAATTATGGGCTGATATAAGTTATAAGAGTTAATAAGAACCCTGAGCCAACCAGTATATAATTAATGTAGACCTCTATGTGTTTCTTTGGGACTGAACAACTACAGGACCAAAAGGGACAGAAACCTCTGTCAACATGGGTCAAGGACAAAAAAAAATGGAAAACTACTTCTTTAGGAAAAGCTAGTGTGATTGCTAATCTTGGTTTTCAGCTTGACTATAACTGGAATCAACTAAATCCTAAACTCTGAGCATTCCTGAGCCATTTTCTTAGATTATCTGAAGCAGGAAGACCCATCCTCTCCATGGACCATAACCTTCTGGTGGTAGCCCACATAAAAGGACATGAAAGAAGGAAGGAAACTGTTGTCTCCTTGCCCTCATTACCTGGCAAGTTTAGCCTGTCTTGGGCTGCTATTAAATCCAGGGTCCTCAGAATCCAGCACAGACTGATGGCTGGCAGCTGTCCAGGAAGTCCTCTGGCCTCCAGAACCGGATTGAGACTTCAGAGACATACAACCTCTTGGACTGAACAACTACCAGGGTCTTGAGCTTTCCATCATGAGACAGCCATTGTTGAACTACTCAGGCAACATCCTGTAAGCCAGTCTAATAAATCCCCTTTTAATGTACGTAAACAGTCATTCTATCAATTCCTTTTCTCTAGAGAACGTTGACTAATCCAGCCAGGTTCTGAAGTTCCCATCCCAAAGCTCACATCCTGATGACTCAGAGTTAGAAGAAAGCAGGGCAAGAATTGATCAGAAGCATAAATGTCTGGATTTCTGGAATATTCCTGAGATCTACATACTCCCATATGTCTGCCAGCAGTGTACAGTAGTGTACAGTGTACAGAGACCCCCAGATGGCTTGTCACAAGTGAAGCAGACCCTGGGGTGAGATCCCCAGGAAACAAAGGTAGCTCCTTTGTATTCCTCAAGGAAACCCTTGGGCCTTCAACTTGGGCACCCACAGCCTCCTTTACCTCCTGCTCTACCGTACTCCTCACCCAGAACCTGCTTCCTCAGCCCCCTTCCTCCACACACACCTGGGCTGGTGCTCTCCTCACTCCTCCTAGTCTTCTGCTTCAGACTTGGCTGCCGTGCCTCCCCATTTCTCTACTCTGCCACTCCAACCCTCTACCCTAGTGCATTCCCAGCCTAATCCCCAAACTTCTATACCCCAGTACCCCATAATGGAATTGATTTCCCCCAGACTATTGTGTGGAATCAGAGCAGATGAAACCTCTCTCCAACGTGAAAAGCTTTCAGGAGCTTCCATGTCCTTCTGTTTGATCGGTCTCCACTGTACGTCAGACAGCAAGGCTGTGCAGGAGCTGACGCATCCTTCCTGGGCACTAGACCCTCACCTTGTGCTATCAGCAGGCCAAGAGTTTGGCCGTTTAGGGTGCCTCCCAGCTTCTGTGTGTCCAGCAGAAGAACCTCATGTGTGACGACCAAGGGACTTGATTCGTCTCAATAGCCTGGGCCTAACTGCTTACTGGCTTGCTTTCATTACTTGCTCAATTCACCTTCTTATAGAACCCAGAACCAGCAGCCCAGTGATGTCACTACCCACAATGGACTGGACCCTCCTCAACTGGTTACTAAATGAGAAAATGTCCTACAGTTGGATCTCATGGAGGTATTTTCTCAGCTGAGGCTCCTTCCTCTGATGACTCTAATTTGTGTCAAGTTGACATACAAAACCACCCAGTATACGTGGTATAATAGTATGTGCTTATAAGCCAGGAGGTAGTGACAGGCAGATCTCGAGGGTCCATTGGCAGCTGGCTAGTTCACTTGGCAAGTTCCAAGCCAGTGAGAGACCAGGTTTTAAAAACAAACAAACAAATAAGCAAAAAAGATGGAAAGTATGTCTAAAGATGTTGTGTAACAGTTTCCTCCAAGATTGAAACATTCTGTCCTGCAAGAAACTCCTTATGCAGGAAGGTAAACAATGCAAAATAACCAGGAAGTTCCTCAAACTGACCAAATTCACTAGGCTCCTCCCTTCCAAAGTAGCAATAAAAGCTGAGATTTACCCCTCGAAGGAGCAGAGCTGAGCGGCAAAGAAGACTCTGTGACCAGACCAGCTACCTGGAAGAAGCAGAAACCTTAGCAGAGCTGCCTGGAAGAGGTTTAGCCCAGCTGGCTCACTTGGAAAGGACACACTGTGTTCCTACAGCGAGGTAAACACAATTGTAATGTGACTGCAGTCTGTGAGGTGAGGGCAAGTGGAGGCAACGCATGGCATTACTACAGTCCATTGCACCCAGTGGCTTCCTGTGACTCCCCACAACTTTCCGTGGTTCTGCCCTTTTGAAATTCACCATTGCTCTTCTCTGTGGAGCTTATTTCTGTGTCCCTGTGGCCATGTCTCTTCTTCCCTGTGCTTGTCAGCTACCATCTGATCAATGCATTCTCCTCTCCAGCTCTTCCACCTGCGTGAGGATGCATCATGCTGAAGTCTCAAACTAGGGGTTCAGCACACACCCAAACCCCACACGTCAACCCATCTTCATAGCCACGTGAAGAAACAGGAGGGGGGGGCGGTGACATCACCGACACTCTCGGGCCTTCTCATAGTTATATTAATCACTCATGCAGTCAGAGCCAGGTGATCTAATCACCTCTTAATAACTTCATATTTTAAGTGTATTTCAATTGAAACTAAGTTTCATCAGAGTTCACGAGGACACAGTCGTTCCAACCAGCTGCTAAATGCTTGCTGTGTTAGAGAGCATGCACTCAGGGCTTATCACCCTTGGACTCCGACCCCGGCACCAGGTAAATTAGGATCAGCATCCATGGGCTTCAGGAGAAGCATGCCTTGTGAACTGAGAGACCAGCAAAAATAAAGTGCAACCAGAGTGAAACCACAAAATCAATACAAAACAGACCAGAGATATGTCACCACCTTTGAAACACAGAGAATAAGTTGTCCTATTAATTGACCATTCCCATGAAAGAATGTGTCACAATAAAAAAATTATAGCGTAAAAAAAAAAAAAAGACAACCACTATATAGTCAACCCAAAGCCCAATTTTGTATTTCCTTGTCAGTTTTTGTTATATAGGATACAGCCGAGCATCACCGTCCCAGCTGCTATAATTTGAATGTCTCCTCCAAGCCCATTGTGGACTAGCAAGAGGGCTTTTCGGAAGTTAGTAGGTCACCCTTGTGCATGGACAAACAGATCAGGTTAGTTTTGAAGGAAACTAATCTTTCCTGTCTCCTCTCCCTCCCTGCCCCCAGTCTCTTTTTCCTCCCATCATATCGCCACCATACTATGACACAGCAGGAAAGTTCTGAGTAGATGCAATCCTGAGTTCGGACTTCCTGGCTTATATAACTGTGACGGTTAAATCTCTGTTTCTTCAGTCTGTCTGTTCCAGCAGCAGCAAGCAGCCCTGAAGCTATGGGGAGCAGGGTAGGGGGCACACAAGCGACCCGTGTAAGGGATTCATGCAAGGAGTCCACAGCACAGCTCTGGTGAGAAATTAAGTTTAGGTCTTCCGGAAGTATGAGGTAGCTTTTCTTTCTTCATGAAAGAGAAAGGTTAGGGAGGTCCTACCCCTTAATTTCCTCTCTGATTGTCTTGAATGGACAATGAAATAGCCGTGACCAGCAAAAGCATGACATCTGAAGAGAGGCACACCTGAGTTCAACTCTCAGTTCCCCATCCATTGGATATCCTAGCTCCTCCTGTCCTCACAGTTCAGGTTTCTAGATGCTCACACTGCCTGCCCTGCTCTGCTCAACACACACTCTGCCAGGACAGACTGCCAAGCGGTAACCTATACGAGAACTAAAGCTATCATTTTTCAAAGGTTGTACTTTTGTTCTTCAAATTTATTTCTTACTTTCTGTGTGTATGCGAACCCTTTCATTTGTGTGTATACCACATGCCTCCCTAGTGCATGCCTGCAGAGGCCGGAAGAGGGTGTCAGATCCTTTGGAAGTGGGGTTACAGATGGTTGTGAGCCACCTGACATGGGTGCTGGGAACCAAACCCCAGTCCTCAGCAATGCTCGTAACTGCTGAGCCACCCCTCCAGCCTCCCTAATATCGTACTTCTCTTTATAGAATTTACTCTTTTTAACTTCTGAGTATGTTTTGCCTGCATGTATGTCTCTGTACTGTGTGTGTACAGAGTCCACAATGGCCAGACGAGGACATCAGATCCCCTGGAATTGGAGCTACAGGTGGTTGAGAGTCACTTGCTATTTGGGTACTGAACCCTGTCCTCTGAAAGAGCAGCCTTAACCATTGAGCGACCGCTCCAGCCCCTTGCCACAAATGATCTAACATTAATCTGATAGTTGATTCTATGTGTCAATGTGGATGAGCTATGAGGTCCCCAGAGAGTTAAGTTTTGTTCTGGTCAGACTTGTGAGGATATTTAGGCAGAAAACAGATTACTCTCCCAGTGTGGGTAGCCCTTGTTCAGTCGGCCAACATAGAGCAAAACCTACATGACCTACATAGAGCAAAAAGGTGAGCGAGCAAGCTTCATTCTCTGTCATTCCAGCAAGGGCCTTGGCCTTTGCCTCCTAGTGAACTCAGATGTAGACTTGAATTTACGTCATCAGTTCCCCCAAGTCCTTGGACATTCAGACACGGGACAGGAAGTCTATCCAGGGCCTCTTGAGTTTCCAGTCTGCCAGCTATAGATTCAGAGGCCTCTCAGACGCCCATAATTCCATAAGTCAATTTCTTTTGATAAAGAGAGATAGGTAAAGATAGGCATACAATTTGTGTTCTCTCTCTCTCCCTCTCTCTCTCTGTGTGTGTGTGTGTGTGTCTTTTTCTCTCTCTCACCTCTTCGAAGTACCTTTATGAATAGCATCAACCCTTACTGCAACTATCTGCAGTTTGTCTAAAGCCAGGATGTAACCATAATTCTCAAAGGAGTTGAGAATTCCCTCTGCTCCCAAAGGAGTTGTTATCTCCCTCCAAACTGAACTGATTTCATGGTATACACAAAAGCCCAAAGCAATATAGCTTTCTTTTCTTGTTTAGTTTAAATTCGAGCACTGAAAATCCACTGGGACTTTCCATATTAAAGAAATACATGTATCACACCTTCTGCCTCCTCGCCATTCATTATTAAAGATTCCTTGGGACTCCATCTAGGCCCGCTGGCCATTCTCATTATGAGGTCAGAAGCAACACACTAGAGGCCCTTTATCTTCTCCCGGCTGGAAGGAGGAGGCTGCCACCCACATGGGGAGAATGTGCTGTAGGAGCACAGCGGGAGAGATGGGTTCCTTGGGGAAAAAAATGATCATGCTTTATGCCACCGTCCTGAGAAGCAAGAAAGAAGAAACTAGAAACTGTACGATGCTGTTTTTGACAATAGAATTTGTTAACAAAAATAAGGCTTTGTTCTTCTGAGCGCTGTGATTCAATGTGGGATTTAAACGTAGCAAGGCTCAGCTCCCGCTGGCAATGCAAAAGAGAGAACAAAGGGGAGAAAGAAAAGGCATAAACGAGGGGGTGCACCAGCCCTGCTGTGTGGGTGTCCTGGAAGTCATAGCACCTGTGGGCAGGGCCAGGCCATCATTTATTGTGCAGCATCTGCTCCCCAAGTGGCCTTCTCCTCCCCGCTCCTCTGGCCACCAAATGCTCACCCTCAATTCCCGTTCAGTTCATTATTTCCTCATAGCATTGATGCACTCTGGATCCAGGGTGTGCATGCGTGCATGCGTGTGTGCGTGCGTGCGTGCGTGTATTCTCACATGAAGGCTAAAGCGCAGCCTGTGATGTTAACCTCAGGAGCTGTCTGTCCACTTCCTTTGAGACAGTCTTTCATTTGACCCTAAAGTTGTTAATCGAGCCACCCTGGCTAGTGAGTGGTTCCCAGGGATCCTGTTTCTGCAGGGCACATACCATGGTCTGTGTGGGTTCTGGGGGCTGACCTCAGCTCCTCTGAAAGCACCTTACTGAGCCAGATCACCAGCCCCTGGATTTCCTTTTTCTTCCCTAATTCTTTTTCCTTCTTTCTTTATTCAATCACCATGTGTCTCCCTTGCTAAGAAGAAGAAGAAACAAGAAGAAGAAGAGGAGGAGGAGGGGGGGAGAGGAGGAGGAGGGGGAGGAGAGGGACAGGGAGAGGGAGAGAGAAGGAGAAGGAGAAGGAGAAGGAGAAGGAGAAGAAGAAGAAGAAGAAGAAGAAGAAGAAGAAGAAGAAGAAGAAGAAGAAGAAGAAGAAGAAGAAGAAGAAGAAAACCGCCAGGACAGCAGTACTTTTAAAATGCCTTGACTAGAACAGGGTCGTAGTCAGTCTGAGGCGGCTGGAGACTGTCCACAGAAGCAAATCACAGCCTCTACCTCTCCCTACCTTATGGCCTATCACCACTCCAATGTCTGATGTTCATTACTGCCTCTGAGTTGTCTGCCCTGAAGCCTTAAACGATCCCTGGATTCCTGTACCTCCTGTTATCCAGCTATTTCCTAAGGGGCCTCCCAACATGCTAGAACCACTCCCACATGCTGTGCCTGTCCTCCTCCTTTGTAGCTGGGAATACCATTTCTCCTCCAATCCGTCTATGACAAATGAAGTGCCACCGACCTTCAAAACACAAAGCAGCAGCTTGGAAGTGTGTCAATAGACATTGCTTTAAATAGGCATTTCCCTCTGATCAGTAGAAACTCATAAATGGTTGGGTTTTCTTCTTGCACAGTAATTCTCAGCACCACTCTAGAAACTTCCCTCTGTCCCCTGCAGCACAAAAGTCCCTCCCTTTACTGAGCTGTTTGTGTCACTGCAGGGAGAAGTAGTCTCACAATAAACCCACGCTCTCATAAATCACATTCTTGGAGGAAAACAGAAAAAAACATGAGCAAGAAACAAATAAATATTTAATTACCACTTCAGATAATAAATAAGAGGCATGAATAAAATAGAAAAGGGTAATGGTATCTCTAAGGACTACACTTCCTCCCCTGATTTCCAGCGTGCATCTCATGGTTATTGCCCTTTAAAACCTGAGCTCATCTCTGGGCACCTCTCCAGTGGACTTAGATACTTTGTCTATGATATGCTGCAGATACCTATGTCCTGTCTCCTCAAGAATTCTATAGCCTATACATCATTTGCCTACTCACGAGGTGCCTAGAACAAGCCACAAGGCAGGACTTCAGTTACTACTTGGTAAAAATAAATAAATAAATAAATAAATAAATAAATAAATAAATAAATGAAAATCACTTGAAGCACAGGTGCTACTGCATGTCAGAAGCATCACCTCTGAATGTAAAAGATGATAAATGTATTCAAAACCAAAAATATTATGAACTTGGACATAAGCCTGGGCCTGGTTCTTGACTGTGAGACTATATAGATCAGCATACCCCATCAGCATCCCAATCAGCATCCCCTGTTAGCATCCCTAAAGTGATTTTTTTTGTCTTATTAAAATAAAGAACCTTTATTTTGATACAATAGAAACCTACGGCAAGTGAGTCAGACACAAACTGATTCAGATGAAATGAACAATTTGTCTCTCAGATGTCTCATTTGTCCCTAGATAGTTATACTAAGGTGTAGTGAAGTCACTAACATCACTGAAGTTGACAGGAAATTACTCTGATGCATCCAATAAAATGGAATTGAAAATGCTGTTTCCTAATCAATTATACCGCATAAATTCATCTGAGAATGAGAACGCAGACAACTTCTCTTTTGGTCTCGCACTGCACTTCACGTGTGTTGGGTTAGGCACACCCAGAGGTAAAGCAGGAGGAAGGTTGAGGTTCCTAATGGCTAACTAGGTTATGCTGAAAACCAGGGGGAGTCTAATTGTAAGAGTACAGCCTCGCAGTAATAGCAGACTGAACTGAATTTTATGTTGAAAAATAAGGAGCAAATTTGGAGTCAAAAAATAACCGTCAGTTTCCAAACATCCAATAGCTGGCTGAGGATAGTATCAGTGATACCCAAATCCCATGTAGCCTGAAGAAGTGAAGACTTGACAAATAGAACTCTGGTTTCCATTTCCTGGTCCCTACAGGAAGTAGTGTATCTTTAAAAGGAAAACATTAATACATATTTTTTAATCCTTTTCAGAAAATGCCATAACTAAACCCATTCATTTTGTTCAATTAATAGATGCTAATAAAAATAGGGAAAAAACTTAAATCCTCCAGACTATACCATGGGACTTCACCCTGAGCGTACTGCCTAATGCAGAAGGCCTTGTTTGTCCCCTTTCCATCTCCCTGATAATCCAGCTTGGCTCCACTGCCTGGCCTCTGTCCTTAACAAAAAATAAATCCAAGTGGGCCCAAGGAGAAAGTGAAGATTATCTGCAATCTGCCAATTCATTGTCTATTTCCCTCTGTTCAGTATCTCTCAAAGTATAGTAATTAAATAAATTCCTTTCAAAGTGCTACCAAATATCATGGGGAATTTTTATTAAATGAGTAAGATTTTGAGCAGCGCCTTCAATAACAACCCTAAAATAGGTCTTCTAAAAGAGAAATATCTTTTCAATCTTAACATATAGTATCAATATAAACTTGCTACAGTTTGGCTTTTCTTTTAATAACTTACATTTCTATATAATCATATGACCACATAAAAATTAAGATTATTAAATTCAATATAATGTTCAGGGATAGTATAAAACAGACCAGAAATCACATTCTGTAAAAGGTCAAAGAAAAAAAGTGTTTAAGGTCTGAAAGTCTTTCAGTCTCTGTCACAACTCAATTCAGCCATAATAGCAAAGCAATCTTAGACAATATGTAAACAAGTGAGCATAGGAAGATTTCAATAAAACTTTATTAAAAACATGGTTATTGATGATTCCAGGTTTAGAATACAAGATCAATAAAAGTAATAACTGCATTTTTCCATGATATAGGCTCAAGGGCAGAAGCAATGACTGGTATATGACAGATGGCCAATTATATAAATTAAAATAACAGATCTTGTATATCTGAAAAAGAAAAGTACTTAAATATTACTTATGACTACTCCAGAAAAAACAAAATACTTGTTCATAATAACCACAAGGAGAAAATAATCCAAAAGCTCATCAATACACGAGTGGATTTAGAAAATGTGGTCCAACCATATGATGGGCCACAAAGAGTGTTGAGACCTGATGCTTGCTGCAGCTTAGACAGTGAGAACATCGTGCTAAATGAAAGAAGCTCGTCACAAAGTCCACATGGTGTATGATTCCAGCTATGCAAGCCCAGAATAGGGAACTCTGAAGCAGCAGAGAATAGATCACGATGGCTTTGGAGAAAAGTGTGTTAGCTGGAGGGTGTTGTGTCTCATGTCGATGAGAATGTCTATAATAGACTGCGACATTAGCTACACATATTTGCGAATGTGCTTCAGCACTAACTTTGACGTACACTTTAAATATGTGGGTTCTATTTCAGTAAAACTTATGTTTTTAATGTTCACACTAAAACACTCCATGAAGAAAATGAAGTGGCAGCCTCCACATGAGAATTTGCAAGCTACTGACCAAGAAGCTGCATCTTGAGTAAGAACTATCAGAAGTCACTGTTTTGTTCTGGTCAACTTAAAAATGGCTGAAAGATACAAAGTTATTTTACCAAGGGGTTATGCAGGCAGCAGAGCGGCACAGGAAAGCGGCTCGGCACCACTGAAAACCTCGGCAATGTCAGGGAAGCCTGTAATGAGCCGTGATGCAATGAGTATGTGCGATACAAACCGTTTACGAGCGGCTTCTTTGCAGGCACGCACAAGCTTTTGGTTTATTTGTGCTCTCAGAACAGCACATCAAGTCCCTTTGCTCTGTCGCTCTCCACTCACTTTTTGCCAGCGTCAACATTGTCCTTTGCAGTCCCCTGACCCTCCTCCTTCCGCACTCTGTTCTTGGCTTCCTTTCACGGTTTTCTGGAGGCCTTTTCCTGGAAGCTACGTCTTCCAGGTCCTGTGTTTAGGCTACGCTCATTCTGTGCATAATCCAAAAGATCATAGACCATGCTTGGACTTCTCAAAGGATGGCTTTAATATATATATAGCCATGTAAAAATTAAAATTATTAAATTCAATATAATGTTCAGGGATAGTATAAAACATATATATATATTTGGTTTTTCAAGATAGGGTTTCTCTATAGCTTTTGCATCTGTCCTGGAACTCACTCTTTAGACTATGCTGGTCTTGAACTTACAGAGAACCTCCTGTCTCTGCCTCCCAAGTGCTAGGATTAAAGGTGTGCACCACGACCACCAAGCAGATGGCTTTATTTTAATGACAGAGCCAAATACTGGTTTTAAGAAGAGGTAGATTACCAATACCAAGATTTACTTTACGGTAAGCGGATTTATTGGGATAATCTCATCCTATCTGCTCACCGAATTTCTCCCTGTTATTTCTTCCTTCTTAGAATCTGTAATTATTCCAAAGTAAAATATTTTCTTAAAGGAATTTGTATAGTATGAATCCATTTGTACAAGTTTTTTGGAGGGGCGAGAAGCATGCTTGTCTCTGAGGGCTCCCAGGAAATGACTGAGAAGGGTTTTTGAGGGTTCCAAGCTGTGGTAATGCTCTTCCTTGAATGCATGCTGGGGTGTTAACCAGCAATCATGAAAACTGAACCTGATAGGGCCAATCTGTAGTCTCAGCACTTCGGAAGCTAAGGCTGGAGGATCATGAGTTCAAGTCCAGCCTGGACTACATATTAAATTCCAGACTAGCTGGGGTCACACAGTGAGATCCTCCTGCAAAGACAAAGAAAAAAAAAACACTAACTGTCTCATTCATGGTTTGTGAATGCCACAAAATAAATATAAAATTCACTGCAAGAGGTAACCAAATAAATATTGACTCTGTTTAATGATATGCGTACTGAATTACTAAGAGGTAAAATGTATTAATGTCTTCAATGAGCTTGGAAATGCATCATAAAGAAGCTGGGTCTGCGAGTGCAAAGGAAGGGCTGGATGCAGCAGAGGGCTGCATGGAAGCTTCTAAAACAGTAGGTGCAGAATCTAAGCGGTAGGCACACTGTTATTCACAATAAAATTCTTTTCATTTTCAAGCATGCTTAAAACTAAATTTTCTTGTCACTTTTGGGAACATATTAGCAGGTCTTCATTAAACTTTAGTTCAACCTGGTAATAAACATGGCACAATAGCATTAAAATCCAGGGGCAATTTATTATTTTTTTCCAGGCCAATCAGAGTTATTTTCTCTGAGTGGAAACTTACACACACACACACACACATACACACACACACACACACACACACACACACGTCTCAGTTTGCACGATTTCATTTCTATGCAGGTGTTTCAGGGGTGTTCCAGAAGCACTTGAGTGATATGGAGGAAGCGACCACTCTGCACCCCCCTGATAAAACCTTTTTGGACTGGCTTAGTTTTGAAAATAGGTCATTGTAATAATTATGGAGCAGGATCCAATATAAAAATGAATCCTCCCCTATGCTGACATCCATACATTTTAGCTGGATAATTTTCGCTTTGGACCTAGATGTAATTTATGACCCCTTTGAAAGGACGGAACCCATTTCCTGAAATTATACAGCAAAATAGCCTAACAAACAGTCCTTATAACGCATACTACATGTCCTTACTTGAAATAATGCCAGGCTTGTTTCTACCCAACTGGGAGCAGATACAACATAAAAAATAAGCATTATAATCATAATGCTTTAAAAGTATGTTGAATAAATGCATTACCAAACAGAATTTTTAAGAGTCTGGTCTGTCTAAACTGTGAAAATCAAGGTTGAAAATATTTTCAAGAAATATGAAAATTATGATGAGGTAACCAGCAAACTTGAAAATGAAACTTCTAAGAAGAAAATTATTTATTTATTTATTTATTTATTTATTTATTTATTTATTTTTACCAAGTAGTAACTTGGTAAAAATAACTAGGTTTAACTCTAGATTAGATATAGCTAAATAAAACTTAGTGAACTGGAAAGTGGTCAACAATATTATCAAGAACAATAAGAGAAAATAAAGATAAAGACTAAGAGATATAGAGCATCATGGGAAAATATCGCAGTACTGGGAGAACATAGCTGTTATTGTTGAATGATATAGCTGTGTTCATATAAAATTCACAATAGTCTAAATTAGACTGCTAATAATGCATTTAATAATAGCATTTCAGGATATAAAATAATTTTACTTTAATTCTACATTTCAACCTAAAATTATGAAAAGGAATAAAATTATACATTTTATTGAGAAGTACTAATGAACACCTAGTAAATGGAAGGAATTATCATATATATAGATTTGAAAACTAAATGTTGTGAATATTTCAATTACTCCCAGTTTTAATCTATGGACTATGTGAAAAATATCACATCGGGTTTGTGGTGGGAATATAAATATATCTAAAAGCTTTGTGGAAATGCAAAAGTACAGAGACTCAAAGTAGCCAAGGAAACTTTCCAAAAAAATAAAATAGAGCCAACAAAATATCATTACCAAATACAGAGTGTCCCAAAAAGTAACAAAACTAATAGAAAACGTGCAGAAAAAAATAAGCTTATCTGTAAACTCTAAGTATACCTGAGTGGATAATATAGATGAAAAAGTACACTAAACACCATTGTTATTTATATAACTACTAATTAAAATAATAATAATAAGATAGCTTTTCCAAATAAAAAACTAGCATTGCTAAACATTGGCAGTACTCTCGTACATTGCTACCAAGAGTATAGATTGAATCGGCCACATTTGAACCACCGTTGGCAATATTTCATGCAGCTCATGCCAAAAACTGGCTTGTTCAACTGTTAATCCAGCCTCCTGCTAAAGTGTTTCTACGTGTCTCAACGGGAAAATAAAACCTCAAAACTACCCATGTGAAGACATTACAGCAAGGGTTCCAACATAATTATGGGGGGACTCATGCAGCATTCTCGGGGACTCTTGAACTGAGTCATGGAAGAGGAGCAGCTGTGGGTTTTCATTTGCTTGCAACGATTGTGGTGGAGGTGCCC